>APFE031313124.1:46604-62240 GCA_000404065.3 Pinus taeda | reverse complement strand
GTCGTCGAGATTTGCGAGGCTGGTCTTGCAAAGGTTCGACCAGTTCAAGCCCTAACTCCCTATATCGTGACCTCGTTGGGGACATGCAAAGAAAAACAGAGAAAAAGTAGACCGCTCTGATACCACTGATCCGGATTTAAACAGGAACGCAATAAAATACAGAGATAACCATATAAACAGAGATGCAGCGGAAATAATACTTCATTTCATTAATGGAAAATACTGAAATATGCTTACAACCAGAAATAGAAATAAACCAGCTAGGGCGATGGTAGCTTATCTCTGAGAAGAGATTGTGTGGCTACAGCCTTGAACTGTCTACAATGAGGCTACAAAGCCTATTTATTGTTGAGAAACAATGGAAAACATTCCAAAACCTAACCCTAGAAGATGAAACGCCAAACTATGGGCCCCGTTTGGGTAAATTGGTACATCAACTTCCCGGGATCGTAACTTTGGCATACGATCTCCGTTTGACACGCATGATAGCCCATTGGAAAGATATCTCCGAGGACTACGACGGGAAAGAGGATTTTTTATCTAAATAATTGCAGAGAAAGATTTCCCAAAAAACGTCGTTTAGGGCCTCAAAATGGCTCCGGAAGTTCAGGACCCGAAAAACAGCTAAAAATAGTAAACTACGCTATAATTAAGGAAACTGAAAATGTTGAGGTGGGGTCCAAGTGGACTTGGAAGGTGGCCACCAATATCCACCTGGATCACACCTACTAGTATTTCTCATCTTTTTTCCTTAATTTTTTACCCTTTCCACCAGGTCCACTTCATAAGAGTTTATGACTGCTAGGTGATTCAATTGAATCCTTTTACTGAGTGCATAAGAAATCATGTTTCATTTAACTTTGATAAACTTGATTTCAAAGTAAACTCACTAATTATATCTAGCCACCTAGCTTGTAGTGCATTCAACTTAGGTTGATCAAATAAATATTTAAGTCCATCATGATCTATCATGAGTGTGAAAATTTTTTCGAGGAGATAATGCCTCCACACCTTCAATTCATGAATAATGGTAGATAACTCTAGGTCATGAGTCACATATTTTCCCTCATGCTCATTTGATTTCCATGAATCATAGTATACTGTGTATCCTTCCTGCATCAAGACTCCATTGAGTCCTTCCTTGTATCAGTCTATACATTCCACAAAATATTTGTCTAGATCTGCAATCCTCAACATTGGTGCACTAGTGAGAAATTGTTTCAACTTCTCGAAGCTTGTTGCACATTTAATTGTCCACTCAAATTTATTTCCCTCTCTCTGTAAGGATCTGATAATGTGGCCTATCTTGGAGAAGTTTCTGATGAATCTCCTATAGTAGCTTACCAAACCCATGAATGATTTGACCTCACTCACATTTTTCAATGTTGGCCACTCCTTCATGGTATTCATTTTCTTCAGATTAATTGATATCCATTCCTTGGAGCCAATGTGCCCCAAATAATTTATCCTTGACTGGAAGAAATCACACTTGTTGATATTTACATAAAGTTTGTGTTCCCTCAACAATTGTAGCACTGCGACTTGGTGCTTTTCATTATATTCTTTAGTTCTTGAGTACACCAATATGCCATTAAAAAATACAGTCACAAACTTGTCCAAGTAACTATGCAACACACTATTCATTAAGCACATGAATGTGGAAAGGGTATTAGTAAGCCCAAAGGACACCACCACAAACTCATAATGCCTGTATCTAGTCCTGAAAATCATTTTATTGATGTATTCTTCTTTGATGTGTACTTGATGGTACTCAAAACTTGAATAAATCCTGGAGAAGACTATTTCTCCTCTCAACTAATAAAATTTATCATTAATTCGTGGAAATGGATACCGGTTCGTAATTGATACTTTATTTAATTTCCTGTATCAATACAGAGTTGGAGCGCCCCATCCTTTTTCTTCAAAAGTAACACTAGAACTCCCCACGGTGACACACTTGGATGTATTTAACCTTTATCAAGCATTTCTTTCAGATGCAATTTTAGCTCAACCAGCTCTAGTGTACTCATCTGGTATGGTGCTTTGGATGTTGGTGTTGCTCCAAGCACCAACTTAATAGATAAATTGACTTCCTTGTGAGGAGGTAAACCCAGAATTTCAGGGGGAAATGCGTCCTCATATTGTTGTAGTACTAGTTACTCCTTCAACATCTTAATTTCTTCTTGCCCAACACTATCACTAACTTCCTTATCAACGGAGATTTTCATAGAAAATAATTTACAACCAGGCTTCTGGAAACTACATTTGGCCTGCATTGTTTTGATCAACCTTATTGAAATTAGCTTTCACTTGCCTTGCAAAAATTTTGTTTCTCGAGCATCATCTAGGCATTCAACTTATTTTTCAAAATAGTCCATTTTAGTTTTATGCCAACCAATCTATGCCCAATATTATGTTGTATGTGTCGAATGGAAAAAAAATAAATGTGCTATTATTGTCATGTTGTTGAGCTCGAACGCCCACGATTTCACCCAATAATTAATTTTTCTCTTTGCCTGTGTTTCCAATTGAACCAACCATGGTTGTGTGAATACTTCTTTTATCAACTTGCATTTTTCCACAAACTCCAGATTGATATAGTTGTATTTAGAACTGGGATAAATTAAAATAGAAACAAATGGATTACGCAACTTGCCTTCCATCTCAATGATGGGTGCTTGGTGATCTGTGTGATGATTTTCCATGGATGCATAAATTCTAGACAAGCTTTATGCCACATCACCTATTGTACAAGATTCCTAGGCACTGTAAATTTTTGGCCCAGTGTTTTTCTGGTGTGGGCAATCTCATTTCCAGTGATTCTGACCATAGATACAACTTTTTAATTGTTCTTTTGTCTTAACTCTATGCTACTATGTTATTTTTTGATGTGCACCACCTTTAGCAGGTGAGTTATTTTTCTGCTAAAATTGATTTGTGTTGAAAATAGCAACAAGAAATGCTAAAAATAGAAGTGCTAAAAAATCATTCTTATAAATAACATTTTGGGTACCAGTGCTAGATTGAGCAACAGGGAATGAAAAATGGAAGTGTTAAAAATAGAATTGATATTTTTAGCAGTTCAGGATGGATTCCTATTTTAGTCAGTCCCTGGACTAAACATAGGAAGTAAAATTCGAATTTGAACTTAACAGTTGTTTGAAAATAAATTAATTAATTCTCCATGGCTTAATTAGTTGTGAAAAATCAAACCTGAAGTCTATGTGAGGACATGCAACAGTTTCTCTATTAATTGAGGAATTTATCCATCAATTAAAGAGATAAGGATGAGTTCTAATTTTATTTGTAGTTAGTTGACTCAATTAACAGAGTCAAGTCCAATTAGATTTATTTAAACAGTTTGTTTAAATTAATGTGAGTTCAGTTAGTTAATGCATGCTTGCATATAACTATTGCGCTTTAGATAACTAAAGATTCTCTCATGAATAACTCATGCATGCCAGTTCAGACAGAGACCCAGTTGAGATCAAAGAAGGGACAATGTACTATCAGTTGGATGAAATTTTTCCTATAAAGGAAGCTCATCCATGGATGAGGATTTATCTCCTTCTGGACTACGTAGTTGGATCAGAGGTTAGTGAGTGTGTGAAGAGGCCAATTCACACAAGTGGCTACACTGGACCCCAATCAAAATTGTGCAAAGAAATAGGAGGCTTGGAGGGCAGACCAGAGGTTAGATAGAGGCCTTTGACTATCTATGAGTAGCAGAGGTATTGCAGAGAGAGCAGGATAGTTTTTGAGTTGATTCCTTTTGTAATACTGGCTATATTTCCACTTGTATGATAATACAAAGTTGCGGTTTTAGGTTGAGGCTTTCCCTAGGTTATATCTTCTACGTTATGTGTGATTGATTCCTTCTTATCAGTTATATGTGTTCTTATTGATGTTGTTCATGGTCGATTAAGATTCTTCTAAATTGGTTGTAGAAGTAGATCAAGTATTTTATTTTAGTCTATTGCATTATCAAGTGATCTATAGGTGGGAATTTCTACAATTTGTGTTGCTTGTGTGCTTACTCTCCTTCTTATCTACACTTTTCTTGGATAATTTCTTTTTATTTCTAGCATGTTATTTACTTTCTAATCACCTTTAATTCTTGGCCTACATTTTTTCTTATCATAACAATGTTTCAATTTCTTAATGGCATCATCCAATGTCTAATGTTACATTAATATGATTTGATCTTTGAACGCCATAGGAATCCCACTAATGACTTTTTGGATTTTTGCCTTCTAGTCTTTAAGATATGGCACATATATTAGTAATTCTAGGAACTTGATAACATACTCATCATCCGACATTTAGCCTATTCTAAGCTCATAATTTTTTTTTTTACTTTGTTATCATAGTATCACTCTAACAAATATTGATTTCTAAAGAGAAATTCAAATTCATAGCAAGTTATATCTTCTTTAGTGATGCCTCTAACATTATTCAAATATTCACACCAAATATCTACTTTCCCCCTCAAACTATAGGTGGAAATCTTGGCTTTCATATTCTCAGAATAATCATGGATTCTGAAGAATTTCTTCATGCCAAGAAACTAAGCTTCTTCATATCCACTGTTCTTCATGTCTACATCAAATGTAGGTGGCCTAATTTTTATAAATTCCTCAAGCATATACTCCCTTTATCTTATTATTTTATTATGATGTGGATTATGATGTGGATGATGATGAGATTTATGATGGTTCATCCTAGTAGTAGAGTTGGAATATCCACCAGAGTGATACACACAAGTTCTAGTTCTTCCTTTTGAGGTACTCAATGGTGCATTCCCCTTCATGGTGTCTTCACTCTCCCACCTATGCATATTTCTAGATCTTTTACAATCCACCCCATTTGTTTTCTCTTCTGATTCTCGAATGATTCTCCCACCACTATGGTTATCCCCCAACTCATGTTGCTTCTTCCTCTCTAAGTCTAAAAGGCTTTGCAATATGATTGTTGCAGCTAAATTTGCAAGGAGTTATTGCTCCGTGATTTCATGTCCAAATCAGATCACTAGATAGAGAAAAAAAAAGACCAATAGAACAATGGAGAATCCCCAATCCCAAATGTTCAGTCATGCGAAAAACAGTTGGATCTATGCTATAGAGAAATGAGATAACACCTAGTATCCTTGCATATCAAAGAAGGTTTTGAGTTTGATGCAGAATTTTTTCTCCACTCAAGTGATCCAACACATCCATGCCAGATATCTATCCATGCACACAATCACAAACAAAAAAATACAATGGACGATCTTCCTTGGAAGATCATTAGATCAAACGAAATAGAAACAACCATACAAGGTGATGAACACAAATCTATGTAAGGAAGGGAACATATGTTTCTATTAAGTATGAAAAAACAATACAATGGTATACCTTTGCCTCCAAGCCTCCTCTCTACGATCTCAGAGTTTCCCAACTATATGTGAGAAATGAGTATGAAGAGTAGTATACAAAGGGAAGAAGACCCCACAAGCTCACTCTAATAGCAAAATGATAGCATATGCTCAAGATCGTGCTCTCAAAACTAATTGTCCAAAAAAAAATATGATCCTCTCAAATGATCCAGTATAAGTAGGCAGAGGAGAGGTCTCGGGAGGATGTATATGGATGCTTAGTAAAAAGATAATTCATAGAAAAATTTAACTGATAATACCTAGCTATCTCAAATAGGTGACAAATAAAACTGATCTGCTAGGGACTAAGACACTTTAGAAGTCATCCCTGGATGTTGGCACCAAAAGGGGGAAAACGTCCCTGGAAACTCTCACAAGATAGCCTTGAGAGTGTCTGGGAGGCTCTAGACACTCCCATAGGCCATTATGGCAGCATCCAAAGACCAAACTGGAGAAAATCGTGTCCTAGGTCTAGAAAAAGTCAACCAAGCTCAAGGACTAAGGGTCACTGGTCCAAATGGGTAAAATAGGTTGATAACAATGACAACATTTATGTCGGCTTATCTCACTTGATATCTTACCAAACAGTCTTTATCTACCTTAAAGATTAGGCCCATCAAAGTATCTATCTAATTAGGATAGTTCTCCCCTCCCCCTTGGTCAACTGATCTCTCTTCTTCATTTGCCTTGGCCTCTTCAGATGTTGTGAATGGTCATAGCTATATTGCACCATTTCGGTCCTGATTCCTATGTCTTTCATTGTCTTTTACTTATTTTGATGTGTTTCCATCTACGCACAAATTTTATACACATGATAATATAAATAAATAACAAGAATTCATGCCCATGATCTTCCTTTTTCAAAGATATTATGGCAAGTTGGATGAAACAAACAATCCATATCAAGGCACCAATGTCAGCAAATTATTAGTATCAATATTGAGGTCTGCATAGCCAACCAAATCCACATTGAGGGATTTCTCAATTCATTTTGATAAGGTTTAAATAGATGAGCGATATAAAGTTTGTTCGCATTATGGATAATCTGTTGTCCTTGATGGAAACCTACTAGATAAAGATGTCAAGATTATGGTAATAGGATGATTATGCAGGTTGGTACAGATGTGACATGTGATATGGACAAAGGAATATTAGTTTAGAGACAGATGGATGGTAAAGGTGAAGTTTGGGAAAGTATCAGGGTCGTGTACATACACAGGCATTTTGAAGGAAAGTCACATACATAATCTGCACCATGGTAACTTGAATACCAAATGTTTTTACCATGGTATTGGCCCATAATAATGAGTATGACAACAATTATTTGATCTCGTCAAAGAATACTAATGAAATTATTAAGGGATTGGCTTAAGGTATTGGCTAAGGCTAATGCGATATAAGGAGATGAAGATCAAAGTGTTAGACATGCAAGTGATGGATTGTTCTTGGACACCTAATCCTCTAAGGGTTGGTGTGGAAGCTGAATAGCCAAAAGGAGTCAAAGAGACCACTTGGAATATGAATCCAAGGGTCACACCATGTACTATAAATGTATATTATTTGTTAATAATAAGTGAACTCTCGTGATTAACATTCATATTCTGTTGCTGCCATGTGTGTGTTTAACATGGTATTAGAGCAAGAGATCTCCTGCCCTACTCAATTGTGAGCCACTTGTTTTTATGGCCCTTCTATGCATGCTTGTCCTGCAGCTTTGCCCATTTTCTTGATATAGAAAAACTTACATCTTTCCCTCATACCCAGGTGTGCAAGTCTTAAATTAATTTTCTGTATTGTAACTCCCTTCTGCCATTGTTTTCAGAAATTTGTCCAGCATTTCTTATAGTCTACCATATTCTTGAGTTCTCTGCCCTCTGCCTGATAATATGGTGTAATGCCTGGTGTAATGCTTGGTATATTAGAGGAATCTAGTAGAATCATTAGTGCACACTCAAGGCATTTTCTGGGCCTTTCAGTACTATTGCCTATCTTCACTGTATTACGTCACTGTCGTAGATAATCACCATTTGGTATTAAATTTGATGGATTCATATATGTTCAGTGGTAAATATAAGATTGCAAGCGCTCGCCCCTCTCGAAGATAACCTCCACTATATCTCTCTCATAAAGATCATGAAAATATTCTCTTTGCTCAAATTCATCCAGCAACCTTGTTATACCCGTAGAATCATTTGTAGAAACAACATGTCCAGACTCATCTAGTTTAACCACAACACGCTTGACACCTCCTGTACTAAATGAATATAGGCAGCTGCGAAGTAGCCAAGCTCACTTGATCTACAACCCTGGAAGGCTCTGTGTATTGTTGGGAGCATCAGGCCTTGAGTCTCCATATAGAAATATGTAATTGGGTGCTCGAGAGGAAGAATGGGAAGAATTCACTGCATTGTTACTATTACTATTGCCATTGACATTGGGACAGTGATCCAAATTTTCTCAAGCAACCTAAGCCATGTAAGCTACCATTGTCATTGAGACAGTGATCCCAATTTTCTCAAGAAGCGAACCCAGAATCGGCCTTCGAGCTAATTTGATCCTGTGACCAATATGCTACTTCATTGAGCAAAAAACCAATTTTGTTCACATTAGGTATAGAAATTGAAGGTCGACTGTGGAGTGACATAAGAAAGGAGATGGCGTGATATGCATATGCTTCTCCTTGATCCATACGCTACTCCCATACGCCCATGGTATGACAGCCCATAGTCCTGTCGTTGTTCCCATACGACTGTTCTTTGATACTTTGTCCATACTTTAACAAGCAAACCACCAGGAGCCATCCTTTGAAATAGAACCCCAATCCATAATCCTTTTAACTGCACCATCAGAATGAAGTCCAATTGCATCTAAAGTCCCATTATCATTGACAAGTCTAAACCGTCTTTGTAATTTGGATTCCAATATATCATCTGCCAGGAAGTTGATATTGGTAATCCATCTCGAACAACAAGATTTCTAACCAATTCCATAGCCGCTTCACTGTAATTCGTTTTAGTCAAGTCTGAATATCCTTTCTTTGCAAGTGCATGAGGGCATAGTCCATTCCCAGTTCCAATATCAACGACACATTGTATAACGTTTTCTCTACTTCAAACTAGTGGCCTATGTTGGTATTATTTCCCTTTTGATATCTATTATCATAATTACCTCCTCCCATAGTGTGTGTCACCAAATTTAGCATGAGAAGGATGTGCCAAAGGTGCGGGAGCATGTTTTCCTTCCATGTGATCCATAGTGAAAGAATTCAGCTATAAGGATTGGGAATTCAAACAGAGGCAAGGGGATGTATCTATTAAGTGCACTAGGGCATTTATAAATAATTTATAAATAGAAGGTCTAAGCAGGATGTGCTTACAGATTTCAGGATGTCCATTCAAATTTGACTGAGAATTTTATTCTCTACGCATTATATTGAATGTTTGCTTTGACTAATATCCAGCAGCCTTTGCGCATTGAAACTCCTAGTTAACATCATTCACTGGACCCATGGAACATGCAGTCTTATAAACTTTTGGCAGTTCAATATATGGTGGCAAGCTGTTAGAGTACAACATACTAGTCATGGGATCAGTAGAAATAGTTATCCCATCAATAGCTCCAAAAATATATGGTGTATCATCATACAAAGTTCTATTGAGATCTGAATCTTCAACTGGTGAAAGAGATTGTCCTCCATTAATATATGTGATTGTTGAATTCAGTGAAGCCTGTCACTTAAAACTGTTAGGAGAGCCACAGAAAAGTATAAAGAGCACAAAAATCACAAATTTCGCTTTGCCCATTTCCATTGCATCGATGGAGGTTTTGAATCCATAGTTCGAAGCATTATTCCCTTTCTCTTTTTATCAGGCTTTATATATTAAGATATTTGTCTCTTAAAATCCTATGATTGTTACGCATCAACATAACTGTGAAAAAATTGGGCTAGACTGGGAAAGGATTGGTGCAGCCAATATCTTGTGTGGTGAAATTCTTATTTATGAACATCATGTTTAGTCTAGCAGAAGAGTTATAGCATGTGGGGTTTTGGATATTTGAACTAATTTGGAGAATGGAGACTATTGAGAACTTCTTTTTCTTGGCATTGTATTAGAGTTTGGAGTGCATTGAAGTCCTCATTATTTTACTATGTTTTTTGAGGTTAAAAATGGCTCCAATTGGTGCAATATTAGAGTTACTGGACAATCTAATACTCTCTACTATGGATAATACAATCGAAATCAACAAGGATTTTCTCACTAATATTCATAGTTGTTTATAAGATGTACATGACAAAATTGAATTTTGCGACTTGAATCTCAACTATAGCAAGCAGAATTACAACAATGGAGTCATCATTCTGAACCTGTTTTTGTTTAGAACATTGAAACAGAAACCCATCAGTAGCAAGTCAATAATGTTACAAATTCAGATCCAGTGCCTAATGAAGAAGAAAAGTCACATGCAGATGCAGAAGTTCAGTTTGCACTTCCCAAGCCCATCATTAGACCTTGTCCAAAACAAGCACAGAACAAGTCTTGGATATGATAAGGAGGAGTCCTTTCATATTCCAGATTACTCAAAGCCCATCCAGTTTTAGAGTGCTGGATTTCTTCATGATAGTTCATCTCCAACTGTTCCAGATTCTCCCTCTCGTCCACAGCAAATAGATTGTGAAATTCCAACACTGTGACCGAGTTGGCCATCTGAAATATCACTGTTTTGATCTTCATCCATGTAAGCACTATCATAAAACCAACCATTCTTCAAATAGGTGTTATAAAAACAAGCCTCTTGCAAGAACAAAGATTCATCTTGGATGGATCGCTTCTTGGCAATGGGCATCAAAAACCAAGAATATATTCCAGTCACATGTCCGAACTTGTTCTAGAGTATTGAACAATCTTGAAGTTGAGTTTTATTTATCATCTCACCTTGTATCTGACAGGGGGGGAGTGATGCTCATCTACAAGCTTCAAAGCCAAATTAAGTGAGCCTGAGCCACAACTTGCCACACCAGATTCAAATTTGTAGCCAGAGACAAAGATGCCCCTGAGCATGCCTTCAGTTGGTGATACCTCTTCAAAGAATTAGGGACACTTCCTCTAGCAGAAGACTTCATCTTCTTGCCAGTTTTGGAAGAGTTCTAGGAATTGCATTAAGCATTCTAGAGTTGTTGGTCATCCTTAAACCATCACAGGTTGAGACTTCCCTTTTCAGGTTGAAGTTCTCCCTTTCATGTGGAGTGAGACCTCCCTTTCATGGTTGAAGGTTTCCCTCTTCAAAACATCATGAGCACTTCCTCTAGCAGAAGACTTGAGCTTCATGCCAAAATTGGAAGATTTTTGGGAACTGCACTAAGCGTTCCAGTGTTGGTGGTCATCGTTAAATCATCACCCTTTATACCATCATTTCAAATAGCACATTCAACCTAGTGCTACCATGAAATTTTGCACGTTTTGTATTACAACTCTCTTCTTGGACTTATGGATAATCCTTCAGATTAAGGGGGGGGGGGGAATGTTGGACACCTAATCCTCTAAGGGTTGGTGTGGAAGCTGAATAACCAAAAGCAGTCCAAGAGACCACTTGGAATATGAATTCAAGTGTCACACCATGTACTATAAATGTATATCATTTGTTAATAATAAGTGAACTCTCGTGATTATCATTCATATTCTATCGCTGCCATGTCTGTGTTTAACAATTGTTTATGAATGATTTGATCTAAAACATGTGTGCACCAGGGAACATGGAGATAGATCACATTTGATAGATCTAAAATGGATACATATTTCTTAATATTTGTATAGTTTGATATATCTATGATGATGATATAATGATGTGTGACCATAACAATGTGTATGATGAGAATTTGGGTTTGATAGATGTTGTAACGTGCACTGAAAGTATAATTCATTTATTTCAGATGTGTATACTAGTTTTACTTATGTTAGTCATGTACATATGCGGATTTGCTTCTAGGTAGTCGTGTATATATTCTACAAAGTGTTTTTAGTATTTTCAGATCTATACATGGGTGTTATGAATGGTAAGTGTGTACATACACGGATACGCTATGGGAAAGTCATGTACATATTCTAGGGTTCTATAGTATGGCTTGTTGATAATATTTTGATCAGTTCTATTCTGTTTGTTGTTGTTTGTCAATGATGTATCTATCACGATAATATGTGTTTTATAGTGTTGATTGGGTTGATTAAGAATTTTTATAATGATCAGTGATGGTGTTACAATATGATTGGCTTTTCAGTAAGTTAATATTGTTGTATATGTTGTAATTCAGTATTCAGTGACTGACCCAATGATCCAGTTTGATAGAAATCTCAATAGTCAGTGATTTGAGATATGTATGCAGGTCTTATACAGAGGAATCACATACATACATGGGTTTTATTTAGATAAGTAGAATATGCATTTTGATGCATGTTTTATTAGGGTTTTCACTGACAACAATTGGTTTTCCGTGATGAATAGAGTATGACTTGGTGTATTTATGAATAGATGTACATTGGTATGATATCATTTTGATTGGTTTTATTTGGTTGCAATATATGGTTGAGATTCAATGATTGGATTTTATTATGTTATAGTGTTTCAGTTGCTCAATGATTGGATGAGTTGGTTCAGTGTTTGGTTTCATAATTGTTACTTGGTATTGGGCTTAATGATGAAGTGGGTCAACGTGAAAAATATGATGAAAGATCACCTACAAATTTGATGTTTTGAGTCAGGCGGATCTCGTATGAAATATTATGAAATGTGGTCCACAAAAGGTGATTAGGGTTGCAGCCTTTAGTGAGTTAATGTAGGGGTTACGTGCTCCCTTCCAGTAAGAGTTGGTAAACAAGATCTAGAAGTAAGTGCTCCCTTCTGCTAGGAGCCGATAAACAAGATTATGGGGTTGGAGCTCCCTTCTAATGGGTGTTGGAGATTGAGAGAAGGTTGTAGCCTTATGTAGGTGGGTGTTTGTGTATTGGTATGAGTCTATGCTAGTACAATATTTTAAGGATATTTTATTATATAATAATAATGAAGACAAAATTGATGACAAGTTTCCTCCCACATTTGGTTTCCACCTAAAAACCTGGTTTTCAGGTGTGTTGATATGTTTCTTGTGTGTTGATGATCTATCTACTTCTTATTGCTCATGGTTGTTATTTAATTAATGAATAATGAAGTAGTGATGCAATAGTTAAAGATGAACGGATGGTGAAATATATGAAAAGTTAGTTGACTGTATATACATTGTTTTCCTTTACTAAAGTTGCGTACATATGTTGGTTTCATGAATGACAATAGTGTATGGAAAATTAGAATATGAAATGAAAAAGTTTAAAGTAAGTTTAAAAATATTGATTCACCCACCCCCCCCCCCCCCCCAAAGTATTTTCCTAGCAATTGGTATCAGAGGAGGTCCCTTGGAGCAATCTTGATCGCTTACCAAGGAGATCTGTGAAAATGAGTAGTCTAGAAGAAGCATTTTCTATTAAGCCACCTTTTTTTAATGGAACTAACTTTGTATTTTGAAGAGTCAAAATTAGAGAATTTTTGTAGGCAGTTGGAGCATATGTATGGGAAATTTTTGAAAGTGGACATCAATATCCAACCTCTATTCCCACAAATACTGCTGAGAAGAAACAATATGAAACCAATGCAAAGGCTGTAAATTCCATCTTGGGAAGTCTAGCCAAGTCTCAATTTTTGTGAAATTCATGTAGCTGAACATCGCAAATGAAATGTGGGATAAGCTTATCCAAATTTACAAGGGTGACACGAAGGTAAAAAGTGCTAAACTTTAAACGTTTCGAATTCAATATGAGACACTTAAAATGCATGATGATGAAAGCATGGTATACTTTTTCCTTAGAGTAGATGATATTGTTAACTCAATGAAAAATCTTGGTGATGAAATAAAGGATGTTATTTTTGTTGAAAATATTTGAGATCACTAACTCCAAAGTTTGATTCCAAAGTCTTTACCAGTGAAGAAATGCAGGAATTGAAGAGTCTTACTATTGAACATCTCCATGGGATCCTAATGTCCTTTGAGATGATAAAAGGGGGTATGTGAGAAATGAAATGAGAAGCCTTCAAATCCACTCATAAAGGGAAAGAAAAGGAAAATATTAAAGATACAAGCTACATTTCAGATGAGGAAGAAGAAAATTTTCATGAGAAAGTTACAAGTGGGAACTGGTAAATTCAAAGGCAAGCTTCCATTTAAATGTTTTACTTGTGGAAGATTAGGTCATTGTGCATCCAAATTTTCTTATAAAGAGAATCATGAGAAAGGTACGAATGTTCCAAAGAGGAATATTAGAAGAAGTTATGATAGTAAGGAAAGGTTTTATTCTAATGAGGATAGTCAAAGGACATATGATGATCAAGAAATTTTAGATTCATACAATTTTTATCAAGAAGTTATGGCTCTTGAAAATCAGTGAAATGAATCATATAGTTGTGAAGTAGATGACTTAATGATAGAGTTAAAAGAAAATGATAAAATTAGAAATGCAAACAAATATTTGGAAACAAAATAATGTAGTATGATGAAGAAAATAAGCATGTTAAGAATGGAGTTGGAAGTATCCAATAGAAGAACAAAAGTATTAGAAAAGAAACTTCAAGAAAGGAATTGCATCATGAAAAATTAGAATCTAAAGTTATGACTCTAAAGGAAGAATATGAAAAAATCAACAAATGGGTAAAGGCATCCGAGTCACTAGAGAGAATTATTAAAGAATGAATATCTCCTTTATTCAAGACAGTCATTAGTTACATGGGAGAATATCCTCAGTGCAATAACAAGAACAAACATCATAAGGTGTTTCAAAAGAAAATTGAATAAAGTCACTGATCTTAAAAGGAATCCCCTAAATCAAAGTCAAGATAAATACGTAGGCACAAAATTTGGTTCCATGGATATTGTTTCTCTTGCAACTAATTTAGGCATAAGGCCATTGATTGCAGGTCAAGAACTTGGAATGGAAGCGGAAGATAGGATATGTTCCAGCACATGATTAAAAATCATAAACAAATTTTGCAAAGGAAGGAACATCAGTGAAAGATGTAGGGAAGATAGACCCTATTGAAGTCCATTGGTCTTAAAAGAATAATTCTAATAGTGAATGCATAAGTGATGTGAGGTACATGACCTCATAAATAGAAGGTGATGATTATCTAGTCCACGGGATCAGTAGTATATGATCTCAAGGGGAGCTATGTATGATCATCTCGCTGATAGTTCTCTAGTTTGGCTTAGCATTCATTTGGTGATGCTTATACCGATAACATTGCATTGATAAAGTAACAGTGAACAGGGACATGTATGGCAAGTTTACGGGGGTATATTGTCATACAAGGTTCAACATTTTACTTTCTGCATGTGGATATTATGAAGGAAAGTCGCATATATACGTGATTTTTGATCTAGATAATCACGTGTGTGTTTCTCTGAGATGACGAAAGAGTGGGACAAACTCAGGGGGAGTTTTTGATGCTCCAATAAGTTATTATTTGGCTTTCTGATTCTAGCATTGATTGGTTACAATCTATTAATAATGGTCAAATGTTGCTTAGAAATGATGTTTGCTTATAATGGTGTTATGCCCCTATAGTAATAGGTGTCGTATATCATGACTGACTTATTGATCTTTGTAATATGTTCATACCTTTACTTGTTGCAAAGGTTTTCCATATTTGTAAAAAATCAAAAAAAATTAAAAAATGTAAAGAGGGCATACCCTAAAAGAAAAATCAAAGGGTTAAAATAATAAAAGATGGTGAAAAAATGAAAGAAAATGAACCTCAACAAAAAGAAAGACCAGGAAAGTGTGCAAGTATGAATGCCACTACTTTTTTACTTTTTTATAATAAACAATTTTGTGCAGTTTGTCACCTATGTTACAATTCATGAATAGTCAAATAGTTTAAACTTGACTAGTTCATATTTTCAATTTCATGTCATAGAAATAGAGAATAAAGATCTGACCAAACAGTTTAATCTTGGCAGATAAGTAGATAGGTAGAGTGAAAAAGGAGCTCAACAGTTTAATTTGAGCCCTTGGATGTAATAAGTGTACACTTATATTGATCCAGGTGGATATTGGTGGCCACCTGCCAAGTCCATCTGGACCCCCATCATTGTCTCTTTCAGCATTTTCAGTTTCCTTAATTATAGCACAACTTACTATTTTTAG
>APFE031313124.1:33798-46367 GCA_000404065.3 Pinus taeda | reverse complement strand
AGTTACGACCCCGGGAAATTGATGTACCAATTTACCCAAAACGGGGCCCACAATTTGGCGTTTCATCTTCTAAGGGTCGGTTTTGGAATGTGAAGGGTTTTCCATTGTTTCTCAATAATAAATACGCCTTCGAGCCTCATTGTAACACAAGTTCGGAACAGTTCAGAGACATGTAGCCGCACATCTCTTCTCAGAGATAAGCTACCATCGTCCTAGCTGGTTTATTTTCCAATTCTGGTTGTAAGCATATTTCGGTATTTTTCATTAATGAAATGAAGTGTTATTTCCGTTGCATCTCTTTATTTATGGTTATCGCATCTCTGTATTTATGGTTATCTCTGTAATCTATTGCGTTCCTGTTTAAATTCGGATCATATATAGGCATTTCCATGTAAAAGAAAAGAAAGTTTGATAAGGGTTTGCCGGTCTAAGTGCACCCTAATAAAGTAGTAAAAATGCTAGGTTAGGTAGGTAGGGTAAGTAGATGATGGTTACAAAAATAATATGTGATGAATGATATGTCTAAAATGTGAAAATCTTTTTACTTTCATTATAAGGCAAATGGCATGTATCACTCGGAAGGCACATCAAGCAAGAAAAGTTAAAATAATTAACTCCCCTACTCATTTCCCCTAAATTTTCACTAATTTCCTTTAAGTGCCAAGGTATCTATCAAATTAGAGGGGCTCAGAGCATTTATCTGACTTCTGGAGGGACTAGACCCTTGGCCCAATGATCTATAAATGTGTAAGTACTTAAGATCATTCACCAGTAATCATATCCCTTTATAAGTCATTCATCCCCTTCATAAATTTTTCCTTAAGTAAAATCCTATTTTACTTAGGGAAATCAAAATATTTTCATAAAAACCCTCATTATTCACTTAGCCTAAGTTTCAAATACACACATGAAAATGTTTTAGATTTAGCGCTTTTCCGTTCAATTTCATATTAACAACTAACTTATGTTATTAAGTAATTTACTTATAAAAATTCACCCGCTCCCGTATTATTTTAATATATAAAACCCCCAAAAACTTATATACCCCACCCCTTGGTTAAATATAACCATAATACACCATTAATAGGGATTAATTAGTTAATCTGTAACTAATTAAGAGCCCTGACCCCCGCCATAATAAAAAGAGGATTAATTAACCCCCACGGTTAATTAATAACTTTCCTGACCAATCCCATCGCTCCTGATATGATTAAAAAATCTTTAACTACATCGAGCCCGCCCACATTAAACTCCCATCACCATCACCTCCCCGATATCCATCCAATGAAGCCCTCTAGATACAATGACTGTCATGCATATCGCATGACCCTCTGCGACTGAACGTTAGCATGCGATCACGAAGCGGTTTTGTGAACAGTGCCCCCACCACACGTTGCTCATCGTATAGAATCACGCGGATGAGCCCAAATACCACCCCCCCCTCCATGAGCGGTGTGATAAAAACCACTTACCGCCTCCCACTAAATGACAAAACATCAAATATTCCTGCTAACACCACCCATCCAAATCCCAAAACCCGCCAAATCCTTAACTTTGTATATAAAACAAAACATATCATTTTGTCGTTCTATTCTGCAAACACATGCATGCAGTAAACTGAATGACGAAGGTCAACTAGCTTATACTCCTAATCGCCAACCACCTTCAAAATTTGCAGTCGATGCTATTTAGAGTCCTTCATTCACACCAAGGTACCTGCCTTCCGTTGCCCATCCCCAAAAGCAGGTATTTACCCAAATTTCCGTCAAGAAACCCTCTAAGTACTTGTTTTCACTACAAATTAATAGAAAAGAATCCCAATTCACCATAATTAAGTTACCACATTTAAACTTCAAGTTTCCCAAATGACGTGTTTCATCAACCTCACTTAAAAACCCCGAGTTTCCTATCTGAATCCACAATAACTAGAATGGAAACCCTAGTAGCCCTAAATATTGCACCCATTACCACCCCTCGCTGTGATTTTGACAATTTTCCCCTAGCAGATAAGGATTTCCAAATAAAATACCTAACCGCTGATGAAGACCATCTGAAAATGTTTTTCCAGTGCCGAGATAATCATTTGAATGGCCATGATGCCAAGGGACTGTGGGAATCCAACCCTCCAATGTACTTTCTCCCTTCTATGCACATTTTTCCTAATATAATCCATAAGTGCCATGCAAATTATGACCCCAAACTTAGAGCAGTGATGTCTCCCAATCAAATAGTCCTCTTCACAATAATTGTTAACTCAATTAATGACATGCTGCATTTTCATCCTAGTCAAGCCCTCACCCCCATTTCCCTTGGGGATTTGCTTGAGAAATCAACTAAGTTATCCCAATTTGAACTCAATCGCCTCTACCAAAATTTCATAGTAAAAGAACATCAACCTAAAGATCCCCCTCCCTATATGTCAGCTTTCTTCACAAATACAGGGAAAATCATAGTTGATATGATAGTTGCAGTCATGGAGTTCAACACTAGTGAGTATGTAGATGAGTTGGTCCTAGTTTTACTGTCCATCTTTACCCCTAGTTAGCCTCCTGTTGTCAGGTATAATTATGCTTCATATATTGCTAAGAAAATCCATGACCAGTTCATGAGACTGGAAAATGAAAAGGTTTTCAAATACTCCACCTTCATATATCACCTCATCCTCTACTATCAGTCTGACAAGTTCCCTTTTTCTATCAAGAAACTTGATACAAAAAGTAATCCAAGGTCAGTCATTTTTTGGACTTCTGTCTTCCATGAATCTTTTGCTTATAATCATTTCATTGCCCAGTTTGTCCACCCAGCAACTACCTTGCTAATAGGAAATCCTCCTCCAAGAATTAATGATGAAATTAAGAGGGTTCTTCAATTATCAAAACAATACAAAGTAGGTGATTAGTATTTATACCAGAATCACATAGAAATCAAGGTATATGGCTATGAGCTTCCTCCATTCAAGCTACCCAGATATGTTCTAATGAGATTATTTGCTTTGGAATATTATAGACAAATGATCAATTCAGATCAAGTTCATATTACCAAGGCCAAGAAGAAATCACAACTGAGAATTAAAGATCACCTAGGCCCATTCATCTGTAATAATAGGGAAGTAGGCAAAGCAGTAAAAAAAAAATCTTAGAAGTTCACATGAGGTTAAGCAAAAACTTTGGTTGAACTCCATATGACCCTCATAGTTTCATCTGTGATAGAAGAATGAAAAATAGACTATCACCCTATTTTCATCACAGAATCCCAGAAATTGAGCAATATGCGAACTTGGATGAATGGAGGGAAGGGACTCTTGTAGAAATGGATAGTGATCAGGTCAACATAGAAAATGTCATGAAATATCTAGAAAAGACACTTGACCTGGATTCTTTTGAACAAATTCCAATTGATACTTCTCATAAGCAAGCATCAGAGACTAGTGGCTCAATAGTTGATACCTCTTAAAGGCATTCACAAGAGACTAGTGCACCATTTGCAAAACCATCACAGGGAAAAGACCAAGAAACCAACACTCCTACATCATGGTAGTCGAGCATGTCAAAGCAGCCTAAAACTTCTCAAGAACAAGCTCCAACATAGACCCACTCAACTCAGACCAACATGGGAGATCCACCAGTTTTACAAACTCCTCTGAGTGAGGAAAAGAGCTTAAAGAGAGACAGGGAAGTAACTACCCCTACCAGTGCCCATTCAGATCAGCCTGGTGCTAAGAGGCACAGGCTAAATCCCCATTCAGAAGAGGAATTTTTTGAAGAAACTACAGAAAGTCAAAGAAACGAAGGAGCAAATAGTCAGCATACTTTCCCAGCAGGTAAGACACCTTTTAGCTCACAAAGACAAGAGCTGGAAAGAAAGAAAAGTGCTGAAGTATCATCCTTCAAGCCTTCAGTTCAAAAGTCCCTAGATATCAAAGAGAAATTCAAAGAAATAAAGGCCATAAATGAACCATTAAGGGCCCAAGTCTACAATCAGTATATGAAGATGGCCCCAACCAATCAGACTAGGTTGATGTCAGCTTATGACATCAAGGAAGGTAAAATGCAGATGAGATTTTTTAAGCCCAAAATACAACAGCCTTAGATAATCGCAGACTACCTCAAAACTAATTTTGGGGTCATGGCCAAGGACATTCACCCCCTAGATCAGATTGAATTACATAAGCACAGGGGAGATGGTGTATTCCACCTTGACAAGTAAAGCCATGATGGCCCAAAGGTTAGAGAATTCTTTGAACAGTACCACTACTCAACTACAGCTTGAAAGAGCCTCTTCATAGGCTAAGGACAATAGGATCAAATCACTAGAGGAGTTGGTTATTGGATTGGGTCATAACCCAAAAGATGTGAGGCTGCAGAGGATTTAATAAAGAAGAAAGATGAAGATATATTTGCCTTGAGAAAGTAGTTAAAGTTGCCTCCACTAAGACATCCACAAACTATAGAAGTTATTCAAAAGAAATCTAAAGAAGAGCTTACAGACTTAGTACTTAAGCTAAATGAACAGTTGAAGGAGACTGAGCAGAAACTAGAAAAATCACTAAAGAGTAGGCAGAGTGAGTCGACCTCTCAGCCTAAAAATGTGATACCAGTGGTCTCTACGACAGTCCAATCCACACTTGCAACAGCTCTTGCACCAAATATCCCTCTGGCCATAGAAGAGATAATCACAGGTACAAGCATAGGTACAGCACAAGTAGGAACTTCAGGTCTAAGTACTAAGGAGTTAATCAAGTCCATGGATGAGATGAAACTCCAAGTCACTGAATTACAGAAGGTAAAAGAAAAATTTGTCACTTTAGAGCAAAAATATGATGTTTCAAATATTAATTTTGCTGAGGAAGTGAGGAAAAATAAAGGCTTGGCCCAGTAGGTCAAAACATTAGAAAAGGATCTCACTTTTGAAAAGCATTTAACAGACATTAGGAAAATTCTATGGACAAACATCACCCAGCCAATAAATAATGCCTGGTCATCCATACAAATTATTTTTGAACAGATTGAATTGGAGAAAGTGGCTCTTCAATAGATTCAGAAGACTAAGGAAGAGTTGGAAGGGAAGCCCGAGGAAGCTATTAGGCTAGTAAACTTTTTGAACAACAAAAATAGGTACCATCTTGAAGAATTGAATATTGAGGATAGAACTACAACTATCCTAGAAATCAAGAAGGTATTGAACAAAGGGCCTTTGATGCAAAACTCAAAAAGAAGATGTCAGAACTTGCAGGAAGACATTGATGAATTTATGGAGAAATTTGGCATCTTATAGAGCAAAGGACTTCCCAGTCCTCTAGTGATTAATGATAAATTGATGAGACATGAGGATTATGTTTAAAAGTTGAGTCAATATGCAAATAACTAGGCCAGTTCATCAACTAGTGCATCTGCACCAAAGGCACTCCCTATAGGCAGAGTTCTGTATGACAGTCTAGAGAACTTGTTTTATGTTGAGCATGAATTAAAACACTTATTTCTAGTACAGCCCAATTTTGTTAAATACACTAAGGCTAATGAAGTTTTCAGGAAACTTCATAGGACCAGAATCCCAAGGGAAGATTGGTGGACAAATATGACAAACATCTTATAATTTACCTTGGTGAAAAAGTAAATTTTTAGTATTTACCATAGTCAATTTTGGTAAAAGGAGGTGAACAAGGATAAAACAAGTAAAGAATATCAGAACAGGTTAAAGAGTATCAATAAGAAGATAAAAAGAAAATATCAAGCACAAAATTATGAGCAAAATAGCAAGTTGCTCAATCATAAGGCCTACCTCCAGCTCATTCACAAAAACATGGACAACAAGCCATCAGTTCACTTCTAGTTCTATCTTCGAGACCATCTGTCTCTACTTTTATGTAACATATAGTTAGTCTTCCAAGATTATATATCTCTTAGTTATGAGATATTTTATTGTAAATTTTTGTATAAGTACTTCCTCATTCGGAATACTGAAGTTGGATTCTTTGACATTTCTATAGACTTATTATTTTGAAATAAAGTGTTGTTGGACAAACTCTTATATGGCTAGCTAGATGAAGAAATAAAGCAAAGGACCTTTTACAAGATTCATGTGTCAAACGTTGGACAAATAAGTATTATATATCTTATGTGTTATTGTTTTCTAGTTTAATATTTCATATGTCTTTCTTTTCTGAATAACAAACGAAAAAGTATATTTTAGAAAGTGCTTTAGTGCAATCTATCTTTAAAATCGTTTTATTCTTAATGTTTTCTTCTAAGTTATCATAGGAAGAGAATTCTTAACTGCTCCTTGCTTCTTAGTTTATCATTGTGGTCATTTAATAAGAAATTCTTAATTGATTTTTATTAGTGATCACCCACTTTCCCTCAAATTGAAATTTACTGAAGGATTTTTAATTGTCCTTCTTTCATTTCAAAACCATTTCACCCCTTTAAAGCTATCATTTGTGCCTCGTTTAGCTATCTTGCCTGTAAAGATGTCTTTTGTTGAAAAAACCTAATCCAATTAAGCCATTTGTAGTTTACTCCATAGCCCAATGGACTGAAATACTCTGTTCTATCCATTTGCTCCAGAATTCCACCACCAAACACAATCAAACCCCAAGCTTTCATAACTAGCCTAATATCCTATAAAACAAAGCTAAATCTTAAACAGAGAGCCCTCTCAGAGTACAGATTGGCTAGATTCTATACTTAAAAGTTGATATGTGGTCACCTTGGACCCCTTTCCTTCTTCTAACAACTTCAAGGAAAATCTAAGTGATAAAAAATGGTTCATGAGTTACTGCAAAGTGTCATTGTTTCTTTCTTTCTTTAATGGATTTGTTGATTGATGAGTTGGATATGATCAGATTTGATAGTGAATAAATGGCACAAGTTTAGGGGGAACATCTTCTATGCTTCTAATAGGGAATTGTTGGCATTATGATTTCTTGAGCATTCCTTATTTCATGATGATGTTCATGATAAGTATATATCATTGGTGATGTATAGTTTTTTTTACTGACGAAACATATGTTGTTGTTATTCTTTCATTAATGATGATGAAGTCTTGGATGATGACT
The DNA here is from genome assembly GCA_000404065.3 of Pinus taeda. NCBI lineage: Eukaryota > Viridiplantae > Streptophyta > Pinopsida > Pinales > Pinaceae > Pinus > Pinus taeda. Next base: position 39,313 of record APFE031313124.1, on the reverse strand, counting down.
ATTGCTTTAGTTGATCCTACTTGATACACTTGATGAAGAGGATTTGCATGCTATGATCATTATTGAAATTTTTAGATGATGATGAGTCTATTATTCACTCACTTCTTGTTGATGTTTATATGCTACTGTCATTATGTATTCAATAGATTGAAGATGATTCCTATATGTTACTTGAGCTACATGTGGAAAAATTATATGATGTTGTTGCACAGTTCTATATGATATTATTGGTTCTCACATATGTTATTGATGCCTGGAAAGATATGATTCTTATGGTGTTGTGCTACAAGAGATTAATATTTCTTTGATATTTGTGGATTATGGTTCTTCCTACAAATAGAAAGAGCATGTTGACCTTGATGATATGAAGTCAAGGGGAGGAGTTGATGCAATATCTTATGCTTCTATTATAGTTTCTTGGTGATGCTTGGAAGCATTTCATATTGGGTCAAAGGTTGACAATATTGGAGCTACATTTTCGTATCTTACATATTGATGATGAGGATGTTCATGTTGTTGCCTATGTTGTTGCGATCAGATGTGGATATTGTGGATTCCTATATGGTGTATAATGGTTGTTGATGACTATCATGGTATTTATACCTTACTATTGAGGTCTTTGGTTTTGGATATAAATGTCATATTTGGCCCTTGATGTAAAGGTCATGTAAAGACCCATGTTGTAAATCATTGTAAAATTTAGTTATGTATGGGCTATTAGGGTTAATTCATTTATGTTTGTAATCCCATTATTTTGGGCTATTGATGTAATGGTGAGTCAAATATGTAACCCCAGTGTGTTGGGTGATTGATGTAATCGAGAGTTATTGGTGATAGGAATGTTTATACTTGGTTCAATCATATAGACTTGTGCTTTTAATGTATGTCTTTAGAGGTTCCAACATATGGTTAGGGGTAGCATGGTCAATATACTTAGCAGAGCAAACTTACACTAATCATCTCTATAAAGGAGGAAAGAAGCCTTCATTCAGCATTGGTTAACCTTTTTCCCTTGATGTTAAAGGGGGAGAGAAGATTTGTGTTTCGAGAAGAATGCTTAGAGCAACTCAGTGAGAGTACTTGATATTTGTAGGTGTTTGTTGATGGTCAAATGGTGACCAAACACCAAAGTGGTTTCCATCAAGTCCAAAGGAGGATATTGCTGGCATTATGGCTAATGTGTTTTCCTTGATGGAAACCTACTCGATAAAGATGCCAACATTATGGTAAGAGGATGATTATGCAAGCTAGTACAGATGTGACAGGTGATATGGACAAAGGAATATCAATTTAGAGACAGATGGGTGGTAAAGGTGAAGTTTGGGAAAGTATACATGGATCCTATTCATCAAGGTCGCATACATACGTGGCCATTGTGAAGGAAAGTCACATACATAATTTGCACCATGGTAACTTGAATATGAGGAGTCTTTACCAAGGTATTGGCCCATAGTAATGGGTGTGACAATGGTTATTTGATCCCATCAAATAATATTAACAACATTAATAAGGGATTTATCTAAGGTATTGGCTAAGGCTAATTCTATATAAGGAAATGGAGATCAAAGTGTTAGACGTGCAAGTGATGGATATTTTATGAATGATATGATTTGAAATAAATGTACACTAGGGAACATATATGGATCAAATATAATAGATATGAAATGAATACATATTTCTTAATCTGTGTATGGTTTGATAGATATATGATGATGGTATAATGATGTGTGACTGTAACAGTGTGTTTGTTGAGAAATTGGCTTTGACAGATGATGTGTTGTGTAAGAAAAGTATAATTTAGTGATTTCATATATGTATGCTAGTTTTTCTCGAGTTAGTCATGTACATACACAAATCTACTTTTGGCTAGTCGTGTATATATTCTATGAAGTGTCTTCAATATTTTCATATCAGTACATGGGTGTTTTGAATGGTAAGCATGTACATACACTGATACGATTTTTGAAAGTCGCATACATATGCTAGTGTTTTATAGTATGGCTTGCTAATGATATTCTTATTAGTTTTATTCTATTTGTTGTTGTTGATGATGTCTCTATCATGATAATATGTGTTTGATAGTGTTGATTGGGTTGATTAAGAGTTGGTATATTCATCAGTGATGGTGCTACATTATGATTAAGTTTTCAATAAGTTAGTATTAATGTATCTATTGTGATTCAGTGTTAAGTGACTGATCCAATTATTCAATTTAACAGAAATCTCAGTAGTCACTGATTTGAGATCGATATGCATGTCTTCTATAGAGGAAGTGTGTACATACGTGGGTGTTATTCCATGAATTATGGTATAAATTATGATGTATGTTTGATTAGGGTTTCAACTTGTTAGAGTCGATCTTGTCAGTCCTCCGTCAGAGATCAAAACTCTTTCTGCATTTCATTTTTAGGAGTCTCGCTCAATTCACTCAATTGAATTCTGCTAGGGGCATGCCATAATATGATGGAAGGGTCTTGTTAGTCATTTCCCCTCATGCATTATCCTGCTGGTTTAGGTCTGTTTGTCAAACCATTTTAAAGGTCATTTACCATTCTGTTCTAATCTCTTGGTCAACAAAGAGTTAGTAGGTCTAGGGTTTGCAAATTGTTGTTCTCAAAGTGCTTCAATAATACTTGCAGGCCAGACGAAGGTTCAATAATTCACTCAAATGATGTTTCTAAGCAAGAAAATATGAATTTTGGAAAATTGTGAGAGGTTGTTATCCACAATAGGCCAAGGAAGAAAAACCTAATTCACTTTTTACACAGGTGTCATGGTTTTAGATAAATGTCAAAAATACAATTGCCTCGGGAGAATTGATGCACCTATAAAGTGACCTTGGAAAAATCAAGTTTGCTCCTAGCTTGGTTAGCCAAATGACTTGCTTGATGAGTAAATTGATAACTAGACACAAATCTATTTCCAATGCGCTATCATGAACTCAATTTGGAGTTGAGGAACACCTTCAAAAGTTGACTGCAACATCACTCTGCCTTGAGGCAGCCTCACTGGGCACATTTTGACCAGTCTTGGGAGATTGATTTTTGACAGGGAGAATGAATTCCAAATTGAAAAATTTCAATTGGGTTCGAAATTAGACTCAAATCCATTTCGAATGAGCTATCCTAAACCCAATTTGGACACCAGGAATGCCTCCAAACGTCTCCTGCAAAAAGCACTATGCATAGGCTCTATGCATTGTGTCCTGGCGCGACGCTTAGGATTGGGAGATCCAAATCAAGAATGGTTTGAATTTTTGGATTTATAATAAAACATCATGACTTTTGGTGCATGGCCAAAAAAATTGGAGCATTTTTGGGTCATTTTTTGTCATTTGACAAATTTTTGTGCACAAACAGGGTTTTTCTCCCTGTGTGTGGCGCAGCGCTTAGGATTGGGAGCTCCAAATCAAGAATGGTTTGCATTTTTGGATTCAGAATGAAACATCATGACTTATGGTGCATGGCCAAGAAGTTTGGGCAAGTTTTGAGTCCCCATGAGGTCAAAAACACTCAGAAAAGACCTCTCTGCCCCTATTTTGACACACATGAAGCAATCTTGGGAGAATGAAGTTTTGGAGGGGCAAATGAGCACCAAATTCAGAAATTCCACTTGGGTTGGAATGTAGATAGGTAGGGATTTCTAAAAAGCATACTTGGGAACAATTTGTACCTCAGCATGTACCTCAAAACCGCCTCCAAAGTGGCACGACGCGTATAGATTTGAGCGCGGCGTATATAGACCAAAAGGCCAAAATCACTTCCGCTTCACGAAATTTCGATTCGTGACTTTCTCTAAGTTGGCCCGCTCATTTACACTACACTTTTTTTAACACCTAAGGAAAATTTTAAAGTATTTCCACTAAATTTTGGCTTCTATCCAAGAGGCAAAGGAAGGCGAGCAGTCACCCAAGCCATTTGTCATTTTTGTAATGCGGCACCTATAACTAATGGTTAGCTTTCCACTTCCACTTTGTAATGATTTGAAAAACTCCCCAACTCTTGGTCGTTATATTTCCCAATGGCATAGTCTATTTATTGTATGCAAACCATTTGCAAAGGGTTGGTTGGCTTGTAATTTCTAGGAGACTGTGGGAAAGAAACTTTGTTTCTTAATTGTATATTTTCCAGAGGATTAATGAAAGGCAACAGCTCTGTTTCATGAGATTCATGTGGTTGTGAGTGTAGCAAATGTGTCTCTTATGTTTCATATGTATTTAGTTATGTTTCATAGTTCATTTCATATTCATTTCCAGTGAATTTTTCTAAGTTAGATAAGGTAGAATTCAATTTTATTGCTTTGCCTGTGGGAAAATTTCATGTTCAGTGTTCTTTCTTCTGTTGAAAAGGATTCATGTGCTTATGCCCTTTTCACTGTCCTAAGAAATCTCTCAATTCCGCATTATTTCAAACTAAATTGCTAGAATTTCCGCCTGTCTTGCCTCACGAAGTAATCTATGCCTTTGGATTAAATTCTATGTTCATTGTGGTTTGTTGGTCCCATACCATCCCAGAAGTTAAGTCATTCATAAAAAATTGTTTCTTGTATCCATATTTACTTACTAGCCTAAGATCAATATTTCATTGTAAGTCATCTCAGATCATATCGTTTACTTATTCGCTAAGCATGACTCGGAGAGAGCCCTCTCCTATTCTGGTAGGGCTAGCTACCAGACTGAGCGTGGTTTGTGGTTACCCTGAATTTTGCCTTCCTTCAGCCTAAGGCAGATTTAGGTGCTAACACAACTGACAAAAATTGGTTTTTTGTGATGAACAAAGTATGACTTGGTATATTTATGAATGGTTGTACATTTGTATGATCTAGTTTTGACTGGTTTGATTTGGTTGCAATATATGGTTGAGATTCAGTGATTAGTTTATTGATGTTATAATGTTTCCGTTGTTCAATGATTGGATGAGTTTTTTAAGTGTTTGGCTTCAAAATTGTTACTTGGTATTGGACTTAATGATGAAAGTGGGTCCAGTATGAAAATATGATGAAAGGTGGCTTACGGGTTTAATGTTTTGGTTCAAGTGGAACTAGTATGAAATGTTGTGAAACGTGGTCCACAAGAGGTGTTGAGGGTTGGATCCTTCAATGGATTTGTGTAGGGGGTAAGTGCTCCCTTGTGGTAGGAGCCTGTAAATGAAATCAAGGGGTTAGAGCTCCCTTCCAGTGGGTGTTGGAGAACGAGAGAAGGTTGTATCATTTTATAGGTGGGTGCCTATATACTAGTTTGAGTCTTCACCAGTATAAGATTGTAAGAATATTTTCCTTATATAATAAGAAATAAGACAAAAAAGACAATAGCGGTGGTTTTCTCCCACATTTTGTTTCCACCTACAATCCTAGTGTTCATGTGTGTTGATATGTTTCTTTTGTTTTGATGATCTATCTTCTTCTTAGTGCTCATGGTTACTTTGTAATTAATGAATGATGAAGCAATGATGCACTTGTTAAAGATGAAAAGATGATGAAATATATGAAAATTTATTTCACTCGATATATGATGTTT
>APFE031313124.1:14783-33421 GCA_000404065.3 Pinus taeda | reverse complement strand
CCCCCCGATATTTTTCCTAACAAAGTTAAGCCTTATGCCTATGTTTTCATATGCGTCATTCATGCAAGTACTTTGACCATGGCTCAACTATAGTGGTTCTATAACTATTTGGACCTGCATCAAAGTTCGATCTTTTCCATTGGGGTTTTAAGAGGAATTCACAAGTGTTATCCCTCCTAAGATTACAAAAATTTTACCATATTCGGGTCCTTGAAGGAAAATAAACAAGACATAGTCTAGGGACTTGCCCATCTGGACCGAGGACTTGTCCATTTAAAGAAGAGAACTATCCATTCAACCTCTCCAAGAAATGTGGTCTCCTTTAATGACCAAAATCGCATGGAAGACCATAATAAAACAACCAGGATCACATAAGGGAGTGCACATTCACAAGGAAATAGATTCCCATCAAGCCTATGGCTTAAAGGTGGTATCATGCCAAACCATAAGCATAAAACCAAATCACCAATATCTTGAGAGAAACTTCATCTACAACAAGGAGAGAAACGCCTTCCTAGACTTAAGCTTGGAGAAAGTGGAAATACCAATCGAGGAACCTAGGTCTGCATTGTTAGAAAGATTAAAGAAATATAAATGTAAATTAGGAAAGCCAACAAGGCTAGAAAGAAGAAATAAATCTCCAATATTCTACCTTAATATTGTATGTAACACCGCAACAAGCTCATAATAGAAACAAATTCATGTTATCACAATTTATGAAGGAATTTTCATACAAGTTATTATAAAAAAAAAACCAATATATTTACCTACTATTGGAGCACCATGATTATAACTAGTCATTCAAATAGGGATTTGACACATCATTTCAACGTCGAGATAGCATATGGAATATAGTACCCAACACGAAGGAATTTGACATCACTAGGTACATAACAGAGATGAAACTTTATGTTAAGTGTAGGAGACATTAAACCAATTTATTCATTATAGAAATTAATGTGTGGATTCAATATTGCTCATGGAATTTACTAAATCACAAGAATTGAAGTTACTTTACTAACCTACAGAAGTTAATTCACCATCTAAAATAGGAATCATAGACATGCAAAAGGAACCATCACACATGCATAGAGATTTATCTAGGGGAAAGAAACTACTCAAAAACTCTTTCTATCTATATTGCATTAATCAGAGAATAGAGAAGAAATGCAATGCTTGCTCAAGCCTGATTGCACCCTACATGTGTAGAGTTTATCCCTCTAACTGACTGGCTTAACCTAGAAAACACTTAGCCAATTTCAAGCCTTCCGAAGCTCCTATTTCCTTGCATTGTTCCATTGGGAAATTACCCCTATTTTTCTAGGAATTTCATGCTCTTGAATTGCGCAATAGCCTTAGGTCATTCTCTGACTACAAGCACCACTTGTACACATTGGAATATACAACAACTGATAGTGCATTGCCTTGCAATCTCCATCTCAACTTGGTAATTTGAATTCTTTGCATGCAAGAATTATTTTGGGTTGATTGATCAATTACAACTTAACCTCAATTAGTTCTTATGACAGCTAGAACTAGTTAAACTGACAATAACTCAAATTAACTGAAATAGATTGCTACAAATTAGCAATCAATCATGTATAAATGAACTCAATCTTCGTGAGTTAATTGAGTGACAAGTGTCATGTCACCTTAGTTAACTACATTCACGTATTCTACTAAAAATATAAATTCAAATTTTAATCTAGTTTGACCAAGGAAATGTCAAACTAGTTTTTATTGCTACATTTTCAACACTCCCTCTTAAAAAGAAAGGTATTATCAACCACCCCTATATTGCACCTATGGAACTCGAACTTCCCTCTTAACAAGGACCTTTTCAAAATAGTTTCATCTTGTTCCTCTATTAGAATGTACTGTAATAACATAATTTGCCTTTCCACACAATCCCATAGATGGTTGTACCAGATATCAATATGCTTCGATTGATCATGAAAAACATGATTCTCAGGGAGTTTGATACAACTCTTATTGTCATATTAAATCACAGTAGGATCCATCATCTGACTAAGCAAACCAAAAAGTATCTTCCTCATCTAGATCGCCTCACATGATGCTTGAATTGTAGCCATGTATTTTGCTTCTACTGAGTTGAGTGTCACTGATCTCTACTTCCTATTGTACCAACAAACTATTAGGGAACAAACATTGAAAATTCCACCTAATGTACTCTTCTAGTATGATGGACTTCCTGCCCAATCTACATAAGTGAAGCCACATAGCATCACTCCCTTTTTCCGTATGTACCATGTTGAAAACTATAACTAGGTTTGGTCTTCATAATGACATGTAATTATGTAATGCGATGTAAATAAGAAAAATAAAATTATTTTATTGACTTGCTTCATGGGTTTCATGAGAAAGATATATTTTTTTTTGAGTCAAGACTCCCATTGAGAGTCTTTAGGATTTATTTATCATCTAGTCATAAAATGTAGAGTCATTTTCATGTAAATGGAGTCATTTTACACTTTGTAAAAGGTCAATATTATCTATGTGATGTGTCATCCAAGAACTTGTAACCTAACCTCTTCAAGTCTTCCTACAAATGATGGAGAAACTACTAGAATAATTCAGCCTAAACTCCAATTTTCAAGTTGGCCTAAAGGCCTAGTGAGGAGATGTACATATAGGAGAACTCAACCTACATTTAAGGCAAGAAATTTGATCTGATTTCGGTCTAAGAGAAGTGCGAAGAAGGGTACAGAAGAAAGTGTGGAGTAAAGACAATGAAAGGGTTTCCTCTAGGGTCACAAAATTTACTCTTCTAGGGAAGCAAAGAAGGATCTTCTAGATCAGTGAAAGGGGCACTGGATAGGATTCTTCTAGGCATACGAAGAAGGATTCGTCTGGGATCTACAAAGTGGAGTTTCTTCTGGGATATCGAAGGAAGGTATCTTTTGGGTTATCGAAGTAGAGAATAAGTTAATCTATAGAATACCTAGAGATTGATATTCTCTAGGGAAGTTGTGAAGGTATAGTACAAAAGCTAGAGACTAATATTCTCTAGAAGGATCAGGGGTGAAGTAGTTCAAGGTAAAGAAGAAAGGATGGGAAAGGAAGAGGCAGAGCATCAAGTTTAATGACAAGGTTCTTGGGAGGAAACTAGTATTAAAGATTTGTGTCATGGTCTTAGTTCTTATCGTTTGAAGATCTAGAAGAAGAATTTTGATCGAGTTTTCCTCTCAAGAGGTGACAGGTTTTGGCCCTAGCTAGAGAAGGATACATACTATGTCACTTGTATTATATATATATATATATATTGGTAATTGTCTTGATGAAAGAGAATATTGTTAAGATAACAAATAAAATACTATAAGCAATTATCAAGTAGAGAAATGTTAACTTTGAGTGCCTTAGATTTCTCAACATGGTATTAGAGCTTAGGTGTTGAAGACAAGAAGGGGCAGTCAAAGCAAGTTGACACACAAAAATCGATATTCAAATAAAGCATCAAAGAAAGTCGAAGTCTATCAATGAGATCAAGATTTACATCAATGAAACCATAGATTGAAGAAGGTAGGTAGAAAGACTGAAACCCTATAAGAACTTTAGATATCATCATATCATAAAAGGACTGAAAGATATTCAACTCAAGAAGGATTGTCAATCAAGATCTTTCTCATCAATCATTCAAGAAGAAGGCCCTCTATCTACATAGATATTAAGGAGGAAGCAAGAAGCAATCTTACAAGTAAGTTTGTGACTATATCTGATAATATCAAAATGTCTTTTTTCAAGGAAAGAAATCAATTTCTTGGGGTTGTAAATTTCCTTGTATGGAAGAAAAGGCATGATCTAAATCTTATTGAGAATGAGTTCATGGATCATATTAAGGGATCATTATCCCAGCCTCCAAAAGAAGATACTCAAGCTCATGCTAGATACATGAAGGAAGAAGTGAGAGACCAAAGGATTCTTATAGAATCTATAAAAGTCTCTTTAATCCCATATGTATCAAAATTAGAGATTGCAAAATCTATATATGACAAACTAGTAGAATCGTTTTCCATAAGTATCACAAGATAAGTAATCTCATTAAGGAAATAAATATCCAAACTTAAGATATCCAAGGAAGATGGAATAACCTCATACTTCATGAGGATATCATAAATTCGAGATCAAGTACAAGAACTAGGAGAAGTTATGTTTGATAGAGAGATGATCATATTGGTACTAAATGCACTACCGAAAGAGTGGGGTAACTTCACTTCAAGTATATATGGGAAGAAAGATACTAATCCATTTCAATATCTATTGTCAATCTATAAGATCGACGAAACTAGACTGAAGGAAAAGATTGACTTTGTACCAAGTGACCACAATCAAGCATATGTTGCAATAACAAGAAGAAAGGGAAAATTTGGAAAGTTTGGTCCTCCAAAGAAAAGGAAGAACATGGATAAGATAAGATGATATGGGTTTCATGAACTTTGGAACTATATAAGAGATTGTCCTAGTCATAGCAAGGACAAGAGGAATAAGGAAGAAGCACACATTACTGAAGAAGTGAAAGAACCTGAGTCAAAGAAGCTTAAGAATGAAAACATAAAAGATATCTACTATGACTGAGATGAGCTACTTCTCTAGAAGGTACTTTCCACTTGTAAATTATAGATAGGGTGCATTTTAAATAAGATAGGATGCATCATATTAGAAAATAGCATGATAGAACCATTAGAAGTAAGAGCTTGTGACATGGGAAGAAGAAAGTAATGTCGAGTACAAATCCTACTGATTAGAAAGAATAGGAAGCTCTTAGAAAACCTCATTGATACTTATGAAAGGAAGTAGAAGTCATCATCAATTGGGACCATCGTAGTCAATAAAGAAAACATCTTCCAGGTAAGGATATGAAACATCCTCGAGCTTCTTTGATGAAATTATTATCAAAGGATTCACCAATTTAGAAACAAATGCAAGGTTTTCATCAGAAATTCTAACTCGTGGGATTCAAGGAAATGATGGTACGGTGGCATAAAAGGAAAGTAGGTCTAAAGGATAAATTCCTTTCAAATGAAGCTACTACATGAATTTTGGATGACCAAAAGAAAGATGAGGTATTTATTCTTGCATAGATTATTATGAAAGTCATGTCATATGGTTGCAGATAATATGGATCACTATTTCCATCTTGGGAAATGTGATCAAAGAAAGGAAAGGATCTCCTCCTCCGAAATATTTTAGAAAAATAATTAATCACACTAGATGAAATCAACATAATATATTCTCATATGAATCATGAGGAAGCTAACTACAATCAAGGAACTATAGTTAGAAGCTCATGGGAATGAAATGTGTGATAAAATAAATGAAGAGATCGAGATAATATGCAAAGAAGGAAGAAGGCATTCAACATCTGTAGTCCAAGAAATTTTGACTAGAATATCCCTTGGAAATATATGGATACTCTCATGGAATTTGGAAAAAGATAGAGACCCTTGAAAATGGATATCAATGGGAGATGTGTCAATCTGCATGTAGGATGTTGATACTTACAAGAAGATGTCATGGTGAAAGATCATCACAAAGGTGATTTTGGTTTGAAGTGTTCATTGATTATTTTTGAACTAACATATGGTTGGGCTTATATAGGACTATCAAAGGGAAGATCTATGAATGAATTCCAAGCAGACCATATAGAAGAATGTAACGTCCTTTTGAAAATATGGAATGAAAGAGGAATGACATAGAGAAAAGCCAAAAGGAAAATCTGATGGATCACTTTCTGATGAGTTGGGGACATTAATAACTCATGGACAAAAGTGATGGATGATATGTTCCCTATATAGAAGTTTCCAAAGCTGAATAGTCCCTAACAAAGAAGAAATTCATGACATTGAAGAAATGAGCTCTCCATAGAGCTGGTTGTTTCAGGATCTCCACATGAGAAGCTGTGATAGGTCCCTGGTTAAGAGGGAGCCTGAGAAGGAGTTTCCTACATGGAAGAAACTTGGGAAATTCCTAAGAAGAAATCTTATGTACATTCCTCTATGATAGGAATGAGTGTATTCCTTTAATGGAATATAACCTCCTGGTTTGAAAAGGAGAGATAAACATGTCGTTATGGTCTTCACATACAAAGATGGAATGGAGGATTGTGTAATCATTTGGAATCCGATACTATTAGGGGATGAGATAGGGCATCCCATGAAAGATTAGTCATGGAGGATCGGTATTCCTTGTGGTACAGGGAGTCCAAGAAAAGAATAGTCCTTATGGAGCATTTTCTAAGATAACCCAGGTGAGGTCTGTTCCGAGAGAGACAATGATGAGTTTTTCTATTAATCATTGGTCTCACAAGAATTGTACTCTAATCTTGTGGGGAGATAGAGTTTTTAGTCAAGTCCTTGCTATATAACAATGTTGGTTCATATGATGCTATACAAATGAGTTACAAATCTGAATTCCTCTTATGAAAGATTCTTCAAATTGAGAAAGTCCAAGTATCATTATGAATACGTCCCTAGTTAAGAGGGAGCGTTGAAAAGTGTAACTAGGTTTGGTATTCATAATGACATGTAATTATATAATAATATGTAAATAAGAAAAATAAAATTATTGTATTGACTTGCTTCATGGGTTTCATGAGAAAGGAATTTTGTTTTTGAGTCAAGACTCCCATTGAGAGTCTTAAGGATTTATTTATCATCTACTCATAAATGTAAGAGTCATTGTCATGTAAATGAATTCATGTTACAATTTGTAAAAGGTAAATACTATCTATGTGAAGTTTCCTCCAAGAACTTGTCACCTAACCTCTTCAAGTCAGCCTACAAATGATGGAGAAATTGCTAGAAAAATTTGACCTAAACTCCAGCTGTTAAGTTAGCCTAAAGACCCTGTGAGGAGGTGTATATATAGGAGAAATCAACCTCCATTCAAGGAAAGACATTTGATATGATTTTGGTCTAAGAGAAGTGTGAAGAAGGGTGAAGAAGAAAGTGTAAATTAAAGACAGTGAAAGGGTTTCCTCTAAGGTTATGAAAGTTACTCTTCTGGGGTAGCAAAGAAGGATCTTCTGGATTAGTGAAAGAGGCAGTAGATAGGATTCTTCTGGGCATATAAAGAAGGATTCTTATGGGTTCTAAGAAGTGGATTTCCTTATGCGATAGTGAAGGAAGGTATCTTCTGGGTGATCGAAGTAGAGACCGAGTTCATATATAGAAGACCTAAAGACTGAGATTATGTAGGGAAGTTGTGAAGGTGCAGTAGAGAAGATAGAGACCAAGTTTCTCTAGCAGGAGTTGGGGTGAAGAATTTCAAGGTCCGGAAGAAAGGCGAGGAAAGGAAGAGGCAAAGCATCAATTTTAGTGACAAGGTTCTTGAGAGGACACTAGAGACAAGGGTCTATGTGATGGTCTTGGTACTTATCATTTGAATATCTAGAAGAATAATTTTGATTGGGTTTTCCTCTCAAGAGGTGAGAGGTTTTGGCCCTGGATGGATAACCCTACATACCGTGACACATGTATTTTATATATATTGGTAATTTTCTTGATGAAATAACACATTAATAAGATAACAAAGAAAAGACTATAATATTAAGAAGCAAAAGTGGATCACAAGAAATTATCAAGTAGAGAAATTGTTAACTTTGAATTCCCTAGATTTCCCAAAATAGTCCAAACTGGGTAGTGCCTCTGAGGTATCATAGAACCTATTTAGCTTCCCTCCAAAAACGTTTGGTTTTCCTAGCCATAACTTGACGAAGTTGGTTGATTGCATAACACATGTCTGGTCCTGTGTTCAAAAGATACATGAGTGAACCCACTAGCTGCTAGTAAACAATCACATCCACTTCCTCACCTGAAGTGGCATCCTCTTTCCTCTCGTTTTTCTAGAGGAATCTCCATGGGTTCGTACATGTTCATGAAAAACCTCTAAAGTATCTTGTTGGCATACTTTCCCTTAGAGATAAAAAATTCCCCATCACATTTCCATACTTCCAATCTAAGGAATTAGTGCATGAGACCCATGTCTTTCATCTTAAATTGTCTCGCAAGGTCCTTCTTGCAATATTAGATCAACTTCTCATCATTAATAAGGATCAAGTCATCAACATATAAAAATAATAATCAACAATTTATCTTCTACCAAAATATGATATAGGTTTGCATTTGCTTCACTTTTGGTGAAGCCCAAATTGGTGAGATAAATATGAATCCTAGTGTACCAAGCACTGGGTGCTTGCTTGAGACCATACAATGCTTGCTTGAGTCTACATAGATGAGACTCATGATCAAAAGTCTTGAATCCTTTGTGTTGATCGATATGCACCTCGTCCTCAACGACTCCATTGAGGAGTGCAATTTTCATATCCATCCGGTGGATCTTCCACCCCGTCTGTGTAGCCAAAGAAAGGTTTGATCTGATGGGTGAGTATGTTGCTACAGGAGAAAAGGTAACCTCATAGTCAATCCCCTCCACCTAATAGTACCCCTTGGCCACAAATCTGGCCTTATAATTTTATATGCTTCTATTTGATGCATGCCTCAACTTGAAGATCCATCTCAAACCCACAACCAATTTGTCTGTTGGCCTTGGGACCACTTCCAAAACACTTCTTCACAATGGACTCATACTCCTCCACCATTGCATCAACCAATACTAGTTTATTTATTGCTTCCTCGAAAGAGGCTGGCTTAGTATCTACTAAATTAGTCATAAGATCCATGTAGCCAATTTACCGATAAGGTGACCTTCTCTGTCTACACGGATTTGAAGGAGCATCGACATTCTCTCTCACATCCTGCACAAGTCTCTCATTTTTTTGTTTTCTTCCTACATTTTCTATATGATTCTGCTTGAGTGGTTGTCTCCACTCTCTACTCCTCAACTTGTGGCAACTCCACAACATCCTGAGGCTCCTCCTTTGGAGCTAAAAGCTACTCCTCTAGTGGGATTTGAATCTCCCTCTAAAGAGAGCACCACATGACTTTGTCTTCATCAAATTTGACATCCCATCAGATAACTTTCATTCTGAGGGATGGAAAATACACATGGTAATTGTGGGGAGTCTTTGTGTAACCTAAAAGTACCCCCAACTATGTTGTTGGATCTAAATTCTTCCTTGATTCTTTAGAGACATGGAAATAGACAGAGGCTCCAAATATCCTGAAGTGTGACACTTCCAACTTCCTCCCCAAGAAATCTTCCTCTGCTGTGATCATGCAAATAATTTGATGTGGACTCTTATTCTACAAATAGATTGTTGTGTTGCATGCTTCATCCCACAAGTGTAGAGATAGGCTTTGGTCATGCAACATCACCTGTGTTTCTCCCACAATGATTTGGTTCTTCCTCTCAGCCACCCCATTCTGTTGTGGGTTTTCAAGTGTTATCAACTCCTATCGAATGCCTTCTTTTGCATACAATTTTTTGAACTCATTTGACATGTACTCACCTCCATTATCACTTCTAACAACCTTCATCTTCTTGCCTTTTTCTTTCTCCACCAGTGCCTTGCAATCTAAGAACTTGGAGAAAGTCTCATCCTTCTTTTGCATGAAGAAGATACAACACTTCCATGAGTAGTCATCAATAAAGATGAAAAAAATACTTGTCCCTAGAAGTGGACGCTATCGAGAAAGGTCCATGAACATCAAAGTGGATTCTTTCGAGGACTACATGTGCTCTAATGTCTTGATCATGGAAAGTGGCTTTTGTGTACTTCCCCAAAGTACATCCTTTGCATGTGTCCTGCTACTGTAGTGCTCCTTTAGGGATGCCAATGATAATCTTTTGCATGATCTTCAAAGCACCAATATGAAAATGGCCAAGTATTATATGCCAAATTTCATCGACATCATGACTCTACACCTTCTCTGCCTTTGTGGTCAATGCAACACAATCCTACACATATAGCTTGTAGAGGTTCTTCACATGAACCTCGATCTACTTCACTTGTCCCATGGAAATGTTTCCTAGGAATGACTTTCCTTTGCTAAATATCATATCATAGCCATGGTATTCCAAAACTACAATGGAGACAAGATCCCTTTTTAGACCCAAAACAAAAATCACATCCTTCAGCTTGAGAGAGGAGCCTGACTCCCTTTCAAAGGTGACTGTCCCAATCCCAGTCATGTTGTACCTTCCATAATCTCCCATCTCGATGTGCATCTAGAGATCCTTCTCCTCCAAATAATTGAAAAAAACATCCATATTCCCCATCAGATGGAACAAGGCACTGTTGTTGAGATACCACACACTTCCCATCATTGTGCTGGTCATGCATGCAATGAGAGTAAAATAAAGCTCAAATTGTGAAGCCAAATCTTCACCCACTACTCCTCCTCTAGTCTTCTTGTTTTCCTTCTTATGTGGACATTTCGTGGCATAGTGCCCAAATTTAGGACAGTGAAAGCATTTAATTATGGAAAAGTCTTCCATCTTTCCCCCTTAACTAGATCTCGATTTGGATTGGGATTTATTCCCTTTCCCTTTCTTTTCTTTTCCATCTAAGGCACAATTTTCCTCATCCTCACCCTTGGATGAAGTCTCATCTCTGGTATTACGCCTTGTTTCCTCCTGTACCAAATCAGACCACAAGTGCTCCCAATTTTGTAGTTTCTCCATCCTGTTCACTGAATCTTGGAAGTTATGCTAGCTCTTACGAAGGCCTAGAAGGGATAGCCTCACCAAATCATCCTCTAATATAGTAACACCAACTTGACCAAGTTCATCATGACACTTTGTAAATCTGCTCAAGTATCGTGTAATGGTCTTTTCCCTCTGCATCTTGATATTCTAAAGTTTGTCCTTGAGTGACAATTTCCTATGGTCACTACTATTCTGGAAAAAATCTTTCAGTGATTTCCATATTTCATACAAAGTCTCTTTCCCATGGATATTTGAGACAATATGGTCTCGTACTCCCTCCAATATGATCCTCCTCACCTTAGCAACACACTTCTTCCATTGTGCTTGATCCTTTGCATCAGATGATGCTAGTTTCATAATAACATTATTAATGAATTCCTTCAACCTATTATGCTCCAGTACCACATCCATGTTGTCCTTCCATGCAACATAATTTGAGCTTCCATCAAGGGCATACTCAAACCTTAGTCCATTGAAAGTCATCTTCTTATTCCTAAAGAAAACTTGCAAACCTGATTTGCAAATTCGACCCTCCTGCAATGACAAATTTGAAATCTCTACTCTATAGTGATTCCAGCTTCGATACCATGTAGAAATGAATATATATATTTAAATACTGGTCATGCAATTTACTAAATCATAAGACTTGAAGCTACTCTACTCATCTGTAGAAGTTAATTCACCATCTAAAACAATAATCATTGACATGCAAAAAGAAACATCACACATGCACAAAGATTTATCTAGGGGAAAGAAATTGCTCAAAACCCCTTACTACCTATATTGCATTAATGAGAGAATAAAGAAGAAATATAATGCTTGCTCAAGCCTGAGCACACCCTACAAGTGTATAGTTTATCTATTTTCCTGACTGACTGAACTTGGCCAACACTTAGCCAATTTCATGCCTTCCCAAGATCCTATTTCCTTGTGTTGTTCCCTTGATAAATTTCCACTACTTATTAGGAATTCCACACTCTGAAATTGCAAAATAGCTTTAGGTCATTCTCCGACTGCATGCACCACCTATACACATTGGAATATACTACAATTGATAGTACACTACCTTGGAATCTCCATCTCAACTGGGTAACTTGAATACTCTACATGAAACAGTTATTTTGGGTTGATTGATTAGTTAATTGGTTTATCATTGAGTTTGGTTCAAGTTCCACTTCCACAACTGGACCTCCACTACAATTAGAACTAGTTAAGTTGAAAATAACTCAAATTAACTTAAATGGATTGCTACAAATTAGTTATCAATCATGTAGAATTGAACTCAAGCTTCCCCAAATCAAATTTGCTGAGTTAACTGAGTGACAAGTTTGTCACTCAATTAACTACCTCCAAGTATTCTGTTGAAATAGAAATTTAAATTTTCATCTACTTTGACCAAGGCAAAGTCAAAACTAGATTTTCTTGCTGCATTTTCAACATTCACGGCCATGAAATGGTATCATCCACAATACCAAGACATAATCCTTATTTATACCTAGTTTTTTGTAAATAAAATGAAAAAGCTTATCCTAGGCATACATTTTCGAAATCCTCATAAGCTAATTATAGAAATTAGACATGCAAATAGGCCCTGGGAGGAAGAAATTACCAACATCATTACAGAGAAACAAGATTAGTGCTAATAAGGGGTTATAGTGAAACAAGAGACATGTTATTATAAATCTTAATGGATCTCTGTGCTGTTTATAAAAATAAAAAAGTTAAGCACACACATACATTATTGGAACATAATCTTAGTTGGGTATCATAAATATAACCAACTCGTAGTTCTTGAACTCATTGCTTGGTTCCAACACCTTTTCAACATGAGAAATAACAAAATAATAGTCAACTTATATAAGCATTAAAAATCAAACCAAGTTTCATGCAATGGTATTATCAGCTTACATCATAATGTAATTACATGTTCATTTTGAGTTTTTCTGTTCAGAATCCATTCCACAATAGCCATAATTCTAGAATTGACATTTGGAGTCTATAATGAGACTCTTCATCAGGATAATACATACAGAGAAGAGCGTAAATGGAAAGACAGTAATATGAAAAGTCCGAAATGCTAAAGATTTTTAATTTTTAATTATAGGAAATGAAATTAATAATCATAATTTTCACTATTGTAGAATATATTAAAATAATAAGAATGAATAATTTTAATTATTATTATTAATTATTACTAGAATTAGTATTAATTAATGTAGAAAATCCTATAGATTCACAAGCTCATGCAATTTACTAAAGCACGGGACAAGAATCTACTTCTACTTTCAACCAGTGGAAGCCAATAGACTGATGAAAGCAATAACAATAAGAAGAGGATAAATCAATGGAACATAACACAATATGTATCTAGGGAAATCCACTTCTCAAAACCCCATTATCTGTATTGCATATATCATAAATATGAGTGAATATACAAATCTTGTTCTCACTAGAACAATTCCGCACAAGTATGCTCAACTCTCTCATCTGACAAGCTAGCTCAAGTCAAATCCTTAGCCTATTTAGTAGCTCTCCAAGCCCCTAATCCCTTGCATAATTCCTAGGATCAATAGCTTGCATTTAGAGGGAATTCATGCATCCAAAACATCGTAATCCAAACATAGGATCAATATCTAATGCATGCATGATATTTACACTCTAGTAAATAATACCACTAATAGTACATTATCCCTACACTCTAGTCTCAACTGGGTCTTTCTCTGAACTGACATGCATTATTTTCTCATGAGGGAATCTTCAGTTAACTAGAGTAGCACTAGTGGATGCATTAGTGCACCAACTAACTGTTAGTCCTCTATTAGTTCCAAAACTAATTTAGAACTAATGTATATGAACTTAACTCAGTAATCTAAGTGATCTAATTTCCAACTCAATTTAAACTCATACTGGAACCCTAAAACTTAGCGAGAACATATACATGACTATAGAAAGATTTCCAACTCAAAATTCCTAAGATAATTAAGTTAATTAAATTTAATTAACTATTTACAAGTTTTTATGAGAATATAATTCGATTTTAATTTTCATTTTAATTCAAGGACAAATTAAACTAGATTTTCTTGTTGTCATTTCTCAACACTCCCTCTCAACAAGAAATGGATTATCAACTACCCCGATCATGTCTCTGTGAAACTCAAATTTACATCTTGACAATGGTTTTTTCAAAATGTCAGCATCTTGCTCCTCTGTGGGAATGTACTCTAACAATATAATACAACTCAATACAAAATATTTGAGATGATGATATCAGATATCAATATGCTTGGAACGATCATGAAAAATTGGATTTTCAAAGAGTTTGATACAACTATGATTATCACAGTAAATTACAATTGGATCCATCTACTGACCAAACAAACCAACCATGATTTTTCTCATATATATGACCTCAAATGTTTCTTGACTCGCATCCATGTACTTTGCCTTTGTTGAACTGAGTGCAACAGATCTCTATTTCCTATTGTACCAAGAAATTGTCCCTGACCTAATACTGAAGATCCCTCCTGACGTGATTTTCTGGTTGGGTGGAATCCTTGCCCAATTTGCATTGATGAAGCCTTGAAGCTTCACTCCCTCTATATTTTTGTACCATAACCCATACTGATAAGTGCCCCTAAGGTATCTCAACACATGTTTTTCTACCTTCCAATATAGCTTGGTAGGCTTAACCATCGCTTGACTAAGATGGTTTACTGCATAGCACATATCTGGTCATCTGTTTACCAAGTACATGAGTG
Organism: Pinus taeda; assembly: GCA_000404065.3. Lineage (NCBI taxonomy): Eukaryota > Viridiplantae > Streptophyta > Pinopsida > Pinales > Pinaceae > Pinus > Pinus taeda. The sequence continues at coordinate 19,037 of APFE031313124.1, read as the reverse complement.
AACCCACAAGCTACCTCTAAATAGTAGCTTCCACTACTTCCCCTGAAGCAACATCCTCCTTCCTCCAATTACCTACTAGAGGAGTCTCCATGGGTTTGCTACTCTCCATGTGGAATCTCTTGAGTATCTCATTAGCATACTTGCCCTGAGACACAAACAACTCCCCATCTCCTTGTCATACCTCAATGCTAAGAAAGTAATGCATGAGCTCCATTTCCTTGATATCAAACTCTCTTGCAAGGTCCTCCTTGCAAGATTTGATCAACTGATGATAACCTATCAGTATGAGATCATCAACATAAAGTACAATGATTAACAATTTACCTTCCACCACTATGCGGTATAGGTTAGCATTCGCTCCACTCTTCATGAAGCCCAACCTAGTGAAGTAGCTATCTATACTAGTGTACCAAGCATGGGATGCTTGCTTCAGCCCATACAACGCTCTCTTGAGTCGACACACATGTGACTCATGGTCAAAGGTCTAAAAACCTCCAAGCTTCTTTATTCACACCTTTTCCTCAATCATGCAATTAAGGAAGGTTGTCTTCACATCCATTTGATGTATCTTCCAAACCATCTATGATGATAGTGCCAATATAGATTTGATTGACTAATACCTTGCAACAGGAGAAAAGGTCTCATCATAGTGAATCCCCTCTACCTAGGAAAAGCCACAAACCACAAATCTAGCCTTATGCTTCTCCACATTACCATCTGCAACTTTCTTTACCTTGTAAAGCCAATAGGATCTCACCACTGACTTGTCCTCCATTCTCAAGACCACATCCCAAACATTGTTACAAAGTATGGATTCATGCTTCTCCACCATGGCATCAACCCAAGTTAGTTGTTGCACTTCTTCCTTAAAGGAAGATGGCTCTATCACAACACATTTTCCCAAAAGATCCATGTATCTAGTGTATCTCCCGATGACCTCCTCTGCCTACATTGATAAGTGGCTGCTCCCACATTCTCCCACACATCATCCAACAATTTGTCATCCTCTCTGGTGCGCTTTCTTCCCTCTCTACAAGGCTCTGCTTGAGTGGATCTCTCCACTCCAAGATCCTCTACACGTGGCTGCTCCACATCAACCTGAGGCTCCTCAACCTTAGGAGCTAAAATCTCTTCATCCACATGTAACTCAAGCTCCCTCTCAAGGGAAACTTGCATGGCCTTCTCCTCATCGAATCTGACATCCCTAGAAACCACTATCGTCCTGCTGGTCGAAAAGTACATCAAATAGTTGTGAGGTGTATCAGTGTACCCCACAAATATCCCCAACTCTGTTATTAGCTCAAGCTTCTTCTGTGTATCTTTGGTCACCTGGAAATATATCGATGACCCAAAAATATTGAAGTGACCAACATCTAGCCTATTACCGGAATAAGCTTCCTCTGGTGTATTTATCTCAAGTATCTAATGTCGGCTATGGTTCTTAACATAAATAGTTGTGTTTCATGCCTCATCATTCATGCCACATCGCCCTTGCTACCCCTACTATGCTTCTATTGTTCCTCTCAGCCACCCCATTCTGCTGAGGGTTATGGGGTGTCGTCAACTCACGTTTAATCCCTTCCACTACACAGAAGTCCTTAAACTTGTTTGAGACATACTCACCACCATTATCACTTCATAGAGATTTAAACCTCTTGCCTAACTCTTTCTCCACCAATTCTTTAAACTCACAAAACTTTGTGAAGGTTTGATCATTTTTCTGCATGAAAAGTATCCAACATTTATGAGAAAAGTCATCAAAAAATGTAACATAATACCTGTGTTTAGTCATGGATGTTGTTGAGAATTGTCCACATACATATGAATGGACTCAATCTAGAATAGCCTATGCTTGACTGTCTCTATCGCGAAAGGAAGACTTGGTGTATTTTCCCAAAGTACACCCTTTGCATGTATCAACTTGCTCAAGTGTACCTTTGGGAGATCTGCTACAATATCTTCAAATTTGCATGATAAAAGTGCCCAATTACCTGTGCCACAACTCACCAACATATCGACTCTACACCCTTTCTGCTTTTGTGATCAAATAAATACACTCCTCTAACTCCATCTTATAGAGATTCTTCACCCAAATCCCTATCTTCTTTATTTGACTCGTGGCTATGTGTCGAATGAACGCCTTTCCTTTTGAGAAGATCACATCATAGCCTCCATCCTCAAGCATGGAAATGGATACCTCTTCAGCCTGGGCACATACATAACATTCTTCAAGGTGAGTGGAGCCTCATTCTTCCTCTAAAAAGTAATCGTGCCCAATCGAGTAGCACTATACTTCCAATCGTCACCCATCTCGATATGCATCTAGAGATATTTCTCCTCCAGGTCACTGAATAACTCTTTGTCGCCAGTCATGCGGAATGAAGCTCCACTATCTAAGTACCATACACTTTCTATCATTGATGACACCATGCATGCAATGAGGGAAAAGTCCAATTCTAATTGAGAGGCCAAAGCCTCACCCACCGCTCCTCCTGAGGACTTCTTCTTGGACTTCTTGAGTGACAATTTGTAGCAAAATGGCCTAGCTCATGACAATGAAAGCACTTAAATTTCGTCATGTCTTTCTTCTTACCTCCATGATAAAAATACGATTTGGAATGGGAAGCTTTCCCTTTCCCCTTCTTCACCTTAATCGCCAAGGCACAATTCTCTTCATCATCAGCCTTTGATGAAGAGCCATCCCTGCTATTCCTCCTACATCAAATCAAACTACAATCATTCCAAATCCGGTAGCTTCTCCCGACCATTGAGAAAATCCAGATAACTATGCCAACTCTTTGGGAGTCCTAGAAGAGAGAGACTCACAATATCATCCTTGGAAACCATGATTCGAACACTTCCAAGTTCATCATGACACTGAGTGAAATTGGTCAAGTATTTTGGAATCATCTTTCATTTCTCCATTTTGATTTTTCGAAGTTTATCCTTCAATGCCAATTTCCTTTGGTCACTATTTCTCTCATACAAGTCCGTCAATGTTTTCGACATAGCATACGAAGTTTCCTTGCCATGGAGACTGGAGACAATGTGGTCTCAAACTTCCTCAAGGATTATCTAGCTCTCCTTCGCCACACACTTATTCCATTCAGCCAAATTCTGCATCGGATGTTGTTGGCTTAGGAATTTCTTAATCAACAAATTCCTTCAAGTCATTATCATCTAGCACAACCTCCATTTTGTCCCTCCAAGCTATAAAATTTGAGCTGCCTTCCAAGGCATACTCAAGCCACACACCGTAGAACACCATCTATCGATCTCGAAGTATGTATTGCAAATTCAAATTTCACCTGTAACCCAAAACTCAAAACTTCGAAATCTTCTCTAGTATATTGTTCTCAACTCCGATACCATGTAGAAAATCTTATATATTCATAAGCTCATGCAATTTACTAAAGCACAAGACAAGAATGTACTTCTACTTTCAACCAGTGGAAGCCAATAAATCGATGAAAACAATAAGGACAAGAAGAAGATAAATCAATGGCACATAACACAAGATGTATCTAGGGAAAGACACTGCTCAAAACCCCACTATCTATATTACATATATAAAAAATATGAGTGAATACACAAAGCATGTTCTCACTAGAATAATTCCGCACAAGTATGCTCAACTCTCTGAGCTCACAAGCTATCTCAAGCAAAATTCTTAGCCTATTTAGCAGCTCTCCAAGCCCCTAATCTCTTGCATAATTCCTAGGATGAATAGCCCATATTTAAAGGGAATTAATGATTCCAAAACTACGCAATCCAAACATAGGATCAATCTCTAATGCATGCATGATATTTACACTCCAATAAATAATACCACTGATAATACATTGTCCCTACACTCTAGTGTCAATTGAGTCTTTCTCTGAACTGACATGCGTGAGTTTCACATGAGCAAATCTTCAGTTAACTAGAGTAGCACTAGTGGATGCATTAGTGCACCAACTAACTACTAGTCCTCTATTAGTTCCAAAAATAATTTAGAACTAATTTAACTTAACTAAGTAAACTGAGTGATCTAATTTCCAACTCAATTTAAACTCATACTGGAGCCCTAAAACTTAGGAAGAACATATACATGACTATAGAAATAATTCCAACTCTAAATTCCTGAGTTAATTAAGTTAATTAAAATTAATTAACTATTTAGAAGTTGCTATGAGAATATAATTTGATTTTAATTCTCAGTTTAATTCAAGGACAAATTAAATTGTAATTTCTTGTTGCCATTTCTCAACAATT
>APFE031313124.1:0-14513 GCA_000404065.3 Pinus taeda | reverse complement strand
TAATAATAATAAATATCACATTCATAACTTAACCTAATATAATTATTAATTATTGTTGTTATTAATTTTATAAGTATTGGAAGAGGTTAGTGGTAATATTAGGGGAAGACCAAGTAGAGATGGTATGATGGGATAGTCTAGAGCTTCAAGATTTAAATTTTTTTTGGCTAGGGAACCTATGATAGCATGAGATATAGATTCATCCTTATGAGGGATACCTATTAAATCCAAGATTTTTAATTCTATTTTTAAGTTGGTTTCCTGAGACACCTTAAGGGCTTCCTCAATATTTTTGGTTTTCTTGATAGGGTGTTAGTACCATGGGTGGCTCCTACTACACCGGGAAATTTTCCTTGAGCATCTCTAATTATAGTTCTTCTCATGCAATATATTATTACCTAATACATAACACCAAGGATGGAGGTTGGCATAGGGTTAGTCAACAATTCCTTAAGAACAAACCCAGTCTAATTTCTTCCCCTAAAAGAAATTAAAATAATATTGCAAGCTCCTCTAGTACCTTGTTGTTAATGAGGAAAAAAATGATAGTTTTTTATTTCCTTCATAGACGTGGTGGTAAGTTTAATTCACTACATGACTTAATTATCAACTTGGAGTTCAATTATACTTGTGAGGCACTGTACGTAGTCAACATAGTGCAAGGTTCCTAAATTAATTTGCTATAAATCACATGTTTGACTACTAATTTTATTATCAAGAGAATTTATTCATTAACAAAAAGGTAATCGATCCATTCTATTTCAAATGCCAAATAATACAAAACTAAAACCATTCATTCATCACAATCAAAAATCCTATCACCAATGTGGTTTTTTAATGCTTAGTTAGTGGCTCCTCGTATGGAAGTCATTATGTACTTAGTATTATGCTACCAATTGTTTTACTCTATTTTACCAAGCTTGCAACCATAAGTAAATCTAATTATGTAGCTACAATACCCTAATTTTGTAGAAAATGTAAACAATTTCCAAAATAAATACTACAATCCAAATTACAAAACACTCACACACACACATATCAAAAAACATAACAATTAGGAACATCTCATCTCCATTTTCCTCCCATAAGGATAGAATTGTGCATTAAATATAAAGCACCACAAACCTTTAAACAATAATCACACATAAGAACAATCTTGAATATATGTATTAAACAAGGAAAATGTATTACAGAGTAACAACAAAATAGATAACAAGTTCTCCTTCGAAGACAATAGTATCTTTGTATATATAAATAAGTGACCCACCAACTCATCTCAAAATAAAGTGACATAGACCTTGAAACTAGTGTTTACAATTTCAGTTACAACAAACTTTGGAGCAATATGATCCATGGTTAAATGCAATATTTGAACACATACAAAAAAATAAATGCATTCCCTTATTGGTTCATCATGTGAATCAATTTTGTACTAATATTTATTGGCATAATAAAGAGAATATTCCAATGGATTAGCTACAAGATGGAGTGTATTGTTTGTGGATTGACTGAGAAAAATAGGTATAGGATATTGTGATGGAAACACCTCAGGTAAATGCCAATATTCCTTGATTAAGGCTGATAATTTGTTTCTCTAGAAAAATGATAAATGTCCTAGTACCATAAACGTTAGTACATTATCAAACCTAGTTCTCATGCAAAACCCTATTGACACCCTATATAATATATTGTGAAAATGTACTATAGGTCACATCAACAATCTCATTAAAATCCACACATGCATATGTATACATCTTGGCACATCATTAGCAATATAATAAATTTCACAACCCTTTCCAAACTAATTATGAAGAAAAAAGAAATTTAGAATTCTAATTAATTTACCTCTGAGTATATAAAAAACCTCGATATGGTAATGACAAACTTTATAATATGTTTAGCAAACTTTATTGGTTGGTTCTAGATCAAAAAGAAATAGTATGAGTGGAAAAAGAGTGATTTTTTTTTTCATTTATTAAACTCATTAAATAATAAATTATTCACTCTACAAGTCATACTTACTACAATAATAAACATCTACCATATCTTAGTACAATGATACACATATGTGTTTATAATTTCAAATGAGTATTCTTAGGGGTCTATGCCAACTACCTTTTATTATTATATTATTTCCTCTAGCTATATAGTGGACCTCTTCCATGATTATGGCTAAATTGTATTAGGCAACCCATATTATCCTCCTTAGTTTTATTACAAGAATTGAGAAGTACCCACATAACTAAATTGGAAAAAGTCTAGTAACCAATCCTAATCAAGCATTGTTGTTTACCTTAAACCACTCTAATACCATATGAGAAAATGCACATGGTTATGAGATCTTAACAAAATGAAAAACTCGTAAATTGACATAATATATACATGGTAAAAACCTCGAGGGGAAATCTCCACAAAAAATAATGATTACTCAGTTATCACTATATATAAAAAAAATTCTTCTCATACAAAAAGAATCAAGATCATTTATTTATAAAGCATATGTGTGGATGCAAGTTATGTCCAGTCTATTCTTTTATTTTGAGTTCACTACAAAAATAACTCAAATATTCTCCAACTTAAGTTTATTTGAACTTGATATTTGTCTATGTAATAAATATTTACTATTTATTTTTTGCATAATTATTATTATTTATTTTTTTAGTATCCCATAGGAAACCGACAAACCATCTGACACGTAAGTACTAGTAAACCTATGGGGGTCTACAATCTCGCCTCCTATCCATAAACCATGTCACAACCGGGGGAGAGTGGGGGGGATTTGACCTTAGATCTCTCAGTTTTCTTAGGATTCACATTACTTTGATCACCAATTTAGCTGCCCCCTGGGACTTGTGCATAATTAATTTATTTGTATGTGGACAATTAATAAATAATTATTTAATGGTGTGTACATATTTTTTTTTCATGAGAAAAAATCATTACTAAATTTCTATTTAATATATATTAAAAAAATTACATTTGTATATTCTCAACACATTTCATATAACCATAGCTCCCAGAAAGAAAGTCCACCAACAGGTGAATTAGAAAAAACCTTCCTAAAGACCAAAAACCCATAGAGTATTCAAACTTTTTCATATATATGAAAAGTATATGAATTGCTTCAACAATAAGTGCTAAAACACTATGTTTTCCATCACATATCATAATCTATGAGGAGCCAAGAGTCATGAATAAATCTTGTTTTTTGACTTCTTTGATAATTTTTATTTTCTATATTCCATGGTCTAAAGCTAGTCCATCTTTTAAGAGTTGGTTGGCATCTTGGTTCTGGTCCCTACAAACATGATTATAAATGATTTGAGATAAACAAGAAGTAAGATGAAAAATGTTTTAGAGCACTAGCCAAAGTGAATAGTTGTGCAAAGAGGACGTGCAGTTCATCTAATTGACAAATATCATAGATTCACATTAGAGATCCATTGTTGTGATTCCCTATTTCTAATTAAGTTGTAGAAAAATTTTGGAAGTTGTGAATTTTTCATAATTTTTTGTCACCTAACATAATCCCACAAAGAAAAATATAGAATGAATGTCGAATAGGAAAAGAACCCCATTAACACTACCTAGAGTAGGGCCACCCTAAGTAGCCACATTAAATAATTCCCATGGTAGATTGTACTAAATATAAATGATAGGAAAAGGTTGTTGGGGAAAGTTTTTAGATGAGCCTCATATAGAATAAAAAAAGGTATGACTAGTGAGTGAAATTCCTAAGTGAGAAAGGTCCTATTTTTAAAGATTACATTAATTTGATGACGCTAGATGCCCCAAGAAATAGCGAGAGGTAGAGATTTGTGATGCTTCTGATGTCTAGAAGAAAACCAATGCAATAGAGCTTCCTCTATGGAAGCTCCCTCCCAAATATAGGCAGGTCCCCAATTCTTCCTAATTTCTTCCCAAATGGATTTAGTGAAAGGACAACCAATGAAGAGATGATTAATAGTTGTTGAGTTTTCATGGAATATAGTACAAATACATAGGCCTTGGAAAGATCATTTATGAAGAATGTCCCAAGTAGGAGCTTTATTTAGGATGAGGAACGACATAAAAAGTTCCCTTTTTCTACGCATTTTAGTTTCCATTTTTTTTGCCTACCAGGAGTAAGGTCCATATGATGATCATGTGCACGTGTGGTAGAACGAGATTTCAATGTGTAGATAGCCATTGGATTTTAGGCCCAAACCAAATCGTTTGGTTAGTCCAAGAGAGAAACAAAGGAATCTTGCAATTCCCTAGTGTGTTATTCCCAAAAGCATTCTAGATCACCAACAATATCATGCACATTATTATGCACCAACAAAGTCTAATTTGGTAGTTATTTTTTCATAGCACTTTATAATCAATTCAAACATAATAATTCTTATTTAAAAGAATAAAATCCCATATAGGAAGAAAAATTGCTCTAAATATTCAATTTTGCAAAGAACACATCTCATTAATCTTGAGCTTGGGATGATGTAAATAAAAATAAAACTATGGGTCCATTCTCAAAATGTTTGATATGCAAAAGTATCGTAATATAGATAACAATGTTGCTACAAACCTAAAGAAAGTGAAAGAGAGTCATAGATAAATATTCATACATTCAAGAAAGGAGGATGATCACTCTAGAGAAGAGAGAAATGAGGATTTAATGGTGCATAAAATTAAATGGATAGAACCACTATCTCTAGAGGTACTCAAAATTTTATGTTTTCTTTATTTTCAGAAGGTCCATTCTATGCATGTTCATATGGAAACTTTATTAAGAATAACATATTTGAAATTTTCACTTAACATGATGGTAGAGTTTTTTTCAATCCCAAATAAAACCATTTACATAGTTCCATGTGAATAGTGCAAAAATAGTCATTATAATAAAGTTTGGGAGTTCAATATAATAATTATGGACAATAAATGGCATGCTCATCTAATCAACATGATCAACAACACTATTAATGCATAATTTCAATTGGGAATTTGAAAAGACAAGGTGTCAAAGTTTTACTTACACATAAAAATGCAAATACACCATGTGAAAATATGATTATGTAAACAAAAATAGCCCATCCATATAAGTTAAATGGTTAATGGACATTGTTATACTTGGGATACCTATGCAAGAAAATCAATTGCAAAGCCATATGCCAAATTGATGTATTGATGTACATAGTATATCACAAGCACATGTCCTTAACCATTATGCACTCAAGTTCTACCACATATAATATTATTTAATGCAAATAATATTAGATAGATCCAACATAGATCCATCTTAACTTCCAATCTATGAAGCATTCAAAGGAATCAGTGAGATGAAAACCTTTCTTCATGTTTTGCACTCAAAAAGAGCTTTGCATATTGAGATATTTGATCTAGTCTCAACTCAATTTAATTAGTTTTTCTCATAGGGTGGGCAAACCTATCATAACTTAATTGTCAAACTAGTAGTGAGGACAACCATCTCTAGCTACTATCCACAAATTTAGGCTAACTCATCACTGTTATTCAAGGGAAACCATGCCACCTCGAATAACCTACTGGTGGTCTGTAAGGGGGCAAGATTTCACTCCTACCAGATGTCTCTGGGTCTTGGGTCGTTAACCTATTCCTTACCGACAAGGAAGACGAGCTCTTAGCCAAGCACAAACAGTTTTAGGGCATACTCCAGGCCCAACCCAATTTAGTTAGTTAATCTACACGTTTTCTTTATAATAAAAATTACAAAAAAATATTTGGAATATATATATAAAATCTATATGTTATATATTATATATATATATATATAAATATATATAGTATATAAAATATTATATATATATATTATTATATATATAATCACTTAAAATAATTAAAACAATAATGAGTAAATTTGTAAACCATATTTCAAAAAACAGTTTTTAAATTTCAATTAATAACAATATAAAAGTTATATTACTTAAAATAAACTATTTTCTCATATATATATATTATAATAGATACACACACACACCACATAACATTTTTCATTAGAATTCGACAATACAATTTTAAGCAAGAATATGATTTTCTATTGTTCAAAAAACATATTTGAATACATAAATGGATTCAACATCTTTGAAAACCTATGGAACACTAGAATTCTTTTTACTCCATTTTAGTTAAAATTAACGAGAAAAAAATGTCAAATGTCATTAACCAGAAAAAATGTCATTTACATATAAGTTAGAGTACGCCTATATATATATGATATGTGAAACTCCTATCTATATATATATAAGATATCTATATACACAAAGAAAGTTTAATAAAATTAGAAATCAGAATTTTTATATAAATAGATGTGTAAAATATAAATAGCCACTAAAAATTATACATTTATTTTATAATATAAATTAAAATAATTGTAATTTATATATTATAATATTTTAAAGTTATATTTAAATTAATTATAAACTATATATATTAAATTATATATAATATATATATATATAATATATATATATATATATATCTATATCTAATATAATATAAATTTATGTAAACATTTATATGTATATTGAGTAACATTAACAAATAGAATGACTATTGAACATATTAATTTAAATACTTGAAATTAAAAAAAATATTATATTCATATAAAATGTAGTGTAGCCGATCTTATAATTTAAAAGAACAATTATAATTTTCTTTAAAGTTTAATATTTGTTGTTAGAGGTATTATGTAGTATGGAAGAGATGTTGCAATGTTGTCTTGTTCTAAACATTTTGACTCAATCAAGTTACATTAAAAAAAAACGTGAAAACATTTTTGATCCATGGTATTTACCATGGTATTCATGTGCAATATAGCTTATTTAAATGGGGAAATTAAACTAGCCTAGATTAATTTTAGCTTTGGATCTACCAAGCACAGAGAGATCAAATCTCTTGAGATAGAAACCTCTTTAAAATTGAAAAGAAATTTTGATCTCTTAAGATCTCTTAAGATGCAAGCCTATTTTAAAATTAAAAGAAATTTGATCTCTATTTTTAATAAATCCAGAATTAAAATAAATCTAAAATAATTTAAATCATATTTATAAAAAATTAAACTTTTATTATTTAAAATGCTAAAAAGTTCGTTGATGGGTTGAATGCCCTTGTTTTATCTCATCTAACAAACCCGAAAATATAAATATTATAAATAATTCTATTCACGAAACATAATTTTAAAATCATTTTTTAATTACTTAATATTTATTAAATATACTTTTTATTTATTTACTTATATAAATATATAATAATTTGTTGATAGATTTTTAATCAGGGTATTGATAATTAAAATACGTGGGTTGTTATTTATGAAATGATTTATTATAGTTATTTAAGTGAATCATTATTAATTGGTTTATTATGTTGAAAGGTGCTTTCCAATTTCCAATTCAGTATAGTAGAGATTGTAATATAATGTAATGTAATATTTTGTAAACATTTTGATTTTATCAAAATAAAATTAAAATTTACATATTTAAGTTACTTGTGGTTTTTGAGCTTCATGTTTATGAGAATACCCATGGTGTTTATGTGGAATATATTCTATTTAAAAGGTGAATTTAAACCAACTTAAATCAATCTTAACTTTGGATCTATCAAGCTTCGGCAAGGGTCAACTATCTTTATATGCAAATCTCTTTTAGAGTGAAAAGAGATTTGATCCCTCTGGCTCTTGGTAGATCTAAAGTTAAGATGGATCAAGGTGATTTTCACTCATTTTCTAGATATTAGGATGTTATTGCCTAGAGAGGCACTCTACAACCCATTATGAGGGAGATTTTATTGCCCAAATAGACACTTTGCAACCCATTATGAGGGAGACGTTGTCACATAACAATACATTTAGATCAATCTTACCTTTGTATCTACCAAGCTTCGATCAAATATATTTATATGAAAACCTCTTTTAGAGTGAAAAGATATTTGATCCCTCTCATATCTTGTAGATTTGAAGTTAAAATGGATCTAGGCCGGCTTTCACTCATTTTCTATGTATTAACATTGGATCTAGGCCACTTTCACTCATTTTCTATGTATTAACATTGGATCTAGGCCACTTTCACTCATTTTCTAGATATTAGGATGTTATTGCCTTGAGAGGCACTCTACAACCAATTATGAGGGAGACCTTGTCACATAACAATACATTTAAAAATAATACTAGAGTAGCTATATAAAATAAATGGACATGCCAATAGGGATCCATAATAAAGATCCAAACACTTACTTCATCATAAATCTCAAGTTACTAAAAATATAAAAATTAAGTACATTACAGTTTTATTTAAAATAACTAATATTATTTTTAATGACAAAAATAATTAATATATATGTTAAACATATATACATTTACAAAAATACATGTAACACGATTCTTAACCATGGAGATTCTTAATCTATAAATAGGCTTTGTTATAATATCATGGCTTATCAATGCCACATGTCTAGAAAACCATAACTTATCTAGTATGACAATTGTTCATGTTTCTAATCCGTGGATTATTGTATACTACAAAGATTATTCTATGGAGGTTAAATTTCTACCATCCACCTAATAATTATTGATAATTAAAAGATAGTTAGAAAAAACAAATAAAGAGAAAAACAATGTCCATTATCGACCATAAATAAAATACTTCAATTTCTACCTAATAAAGAGATAAAGTAATTAAAAGTAAAAAAAAAAATTACAAGAGAAACGTGTAATTCCTACACTACTTAATATGGAGTTGGGAGATGTAATATGTAAAACAAAAATATATTAATAGAAAAAAATAGTGTTTAAAAAAAAAAAAATTCAATGTTCATATTAATAATTAATATTAGATTCAACTTTAATCTAGAGAAAAAAAAGTAATTTAAATTAAAAAATTTCTTATATTTTTACCATATGTGTAATTTAATTGTAGTTGTTTATTAATATTTGAAAAATATTAATAAAATAAATGTTTAACACTGGTCATAAATCAAATATTTCGATGTGTATGTTGAGTAAAAGATTTTAACATTATATATATAAAGAGAGAAAAGACAAGAAAGTCATGATCACATTAATAATTTCTTTCTTTGTAATTACTTCAATGTTTAATATAGAGTTGACTTGTAACATTTTAAAATGCATTAATAACTAAAATATATAATATAGAGAGAGATAAGTATTAATAACTAATATATATATGGATATATGTTTTTAGTTTAGGAATATGCGGATTGAAGGATGTGAATCATAAATAAAATATTTCAATGCCAATTATGAATATATTGTATAAAAATGAGTGGAAAAAACTAAAATTAAAATCTTATAGATAAAACATTTTATTAGTGTTTCGTCAAAATCAGAGTAGATCTATTTTAAATCTAAATCTAGCAAAAATGGAGAGGAATAAAATTTCTAGATGTGCAAACATTTCCATATTCAAAAAAAGATTTGCATCTTGTGATATTTGATCTTTATCACTGCTCAGTAGATTAAGAAATAAAATAGATCTGTACTAATTTATTTTTTAGCTAATTTTTTTGGCCATAAAAAGCAAAATTAATCTTTCCACCCTTATCATTAAACCTATTTAATAAAAATATGTATGCGGGGTTAGCCCGAGTAGTTGGGAGTGCCATTATCAACCTCCCCTCCCGAATTTGAAACATGAATGACACAAAAAAAAAAGTTACCATCTGATAACGCAACTATGATGCATCATGATGTAATGGATGTTGATATATTTGAACTTCCTCCCACAGATGATAAGAGAAAAATAAATAAACCGATTTAATAAAACAGACCTGTTTGGTTGTACTTCCGGAACGAGTATGAACTTTTTCCGACATTCAAATCTCCGAAAACGGCCAATTTTGTTCACGGATTGGACTATTCTTCTTCATATGATCTAACGTACGGGAAACATGGACTCCAGAAAATGATATACACGCTTCAAGTCTCGTCACAACCGTATCATATACCTAACGAAATGAAAGATGTACTCGCCTCGTCAAGAATCAAACCAGCTGTCAGTCCCTAACTAAGTCCACTACTGATTTCTTTATGTATCTCCACCAACTAACCATGACAGAAACTATCACATCAGATGGGCACCTGTGACGGCTATATCACATGACTCTTTTCGCGCTATCCACTCCATTCGGACTTGGTGACAGTTTCAATCTGTTGCACTCTGCCTGTGAAGATGGGGAGAACTCCGTGCTGTGAGAAGGCTCACACTAACAAAGGCGCCTGGACTAAACAAGAAGATGACCGCCTCATCGCTTATATTCGAGCCCACGGCGAAGGCGGCTGGCGTTCTCTTCCCAAGGCCGCAGGTTACTTTTCTCGCCTCTGATTTTTCAATGGAATTAATAGCCGTTTGTAAATTGAAATGAAATGATTGTAATGTATAACTGTTCAATTTTCTATTGCAGGTCTGCTGCGATGCGGGAAGAGTTGCAGGCTCCGATGGATAAACTACCTGCGTCCAGATCTGAAGCGGGGTAACTTCTCAGAAGAAGAAGACGAACTCATAATCAAACTCCATTCTCTTCTCGGCAACAAGTAAGAAATTTTATCTTCTCCTTTATTCCTTTAAATAAAACTCCATTTTCTTGTCCTTAACAAGTAAGCAATTTTATCCCTTTTATTGTTTTAAATAATTTTTGTTTGCTAGTTTATCTGAGTTTTTGTTTGTATGTTTAAGTTTTGAGATAACTAACATGATTAATTTGTGATTTGAGTAGTTCTGAAAAGGACATCTAAACTGTCAAAATCATCTTGATAACATTTAACTTGAGTTACATTAGTTCTAGTTAGAATTTTGCCCGTAATATTTAGAACATGTAACCTTTATACAACATAATGCATTAACAAAACACTATATCACTTTATACTCTACACCCATACCCATAGACACTCTATACCTCATACACACTCTATGCCTCATAAACAACTTTAAAAAATTTCCTCAGTTTTGTTAAAACTTCCTGAACAAAATTGAGGGTTACCCTTCTTTTGTATATTGTGCAAAACTTTTTAAACAAAATTGAGGGTTGCCCTCCTTTTGTATATTGTTGCCCCTGTAGATAGTTGGTTATGTATATTGTTGCACTTGTAAATCGTTGGTTATGTTCATGTTGCTTTTACATGGTGAAGTTTATTGTTTGAGCTGATGCTATTGTTGAAGAATTTTTAATAAAAAATAACCCATCTTTTTATGTATTGGGCAAAACTTTCTGAACAAAATTGAGGATTGCCCTCCATTTGTATATTGTTGCACTTATAGATGGTTGATTATGTATATTGTTGTACTTGTAGATCGTTGGTTATGTTCATGTTGCTTTTACGTGGTGACATTTATTGTTAGAGCTGATGTTATTGTTGAAGAGTTTTTAATGAAGAATAATGGTGAATGAAATAAAATTGTAAAAAGTATAGTGTTGGAAGATTTGTGAAGGGCTAATTTCTAAACTCAGATAAAGTACTAATTTGACAAATAAGTTATCGAAGTTTTTATATAGAATGTATAAGTTAAAGGTGTAGTTTGAGTGTTAGTAAGTTTAAGTTGGTGAAGTTATTAAGATGAAAGTAAATTGGTGTGGCATATTTTAGAAATTTCAGAAAAAAATCTACAATTTTTTAACCATTTCTTTACTTACCATCACTTTACTTACCATCACTAGGCATATTAGTTTAACCAAGCTGTTCCAATTTTTAACAATATCAATAACTGTGAAATTCTACATTTTTTACAATTTCCTTACTTACCAGCACGAGGGATATTAATTTAACATGTTCAATTTCCTTACCTGCTATCACCAGGCATATTAATTTAACCAAGCTGTTCCAGTTTTTAACAATATCAATAACTGTGAAATTCTACATTTTTTACAATTTCCTTACCATCACGAGGGATATTAATTTAACTTGTTCAATTTCCTTACTTACCATCACGAGGGATATTAAGTTGACCTGTTCCTAATCACATTTAAAGTGTCAATTATGGACCGATTGATACGAGGGTGTGTGAAACTGTGCAGGTGGTCCCTTATTGCGGGGAGATTGTCAGGGCGAACGGACAACGAGATCAAGAACTACTGGAACACCCACATTAAGAGAAAATTGCTGAGCAGAGGACTCGATCCTCAGACCCATCGCCCACTACGCCCGCCCCATAACAGCAACACTATCCTCAGATTTCTGCCCGTTCCCGCGCACGAAATTTCGGCGTTCCAGACGCCGAGGGCGGTAGAAATAGCAGACTTCTTCCAACACGACGGCTCGCAAAGCTCGCCGATCGAGCCCGCCGCTTCAAAAGACGAAGAGCATCCTGACCTCAATCTTGATTTGTGTATAAGCTTGCCGTCTAGTTCGTCCCACGCCGGAAGCAAAGCTTCGAGCGTCGGCAGAACTGTGAGTTCAAATTTTAATTATGGCCGCGGAATGTGCTGTGCCCACATAGCGCCGCAAATAAATTCCAACGGGCGCTGCGAGAGCAGATATTGTGAAGGGAATCATGGCGGTTTCCCTCACAGGGGTTCTTTCATTTATAGGGTAAGGTTATAGCCGCGGGGCAATTCATGGAATATTGGATTTTCAATTACTTCTCTTAGTATTCACTAATAGAATACTAATTTCTCTTAGTATTCACCAGACTGACAGATGAACATCTTTACTGGTTTGGTATGATTTTAATGCTTAATGCTGGTGCTCTGTGTGGGTAGCGGAAGACAACGGCATGAGACTGAGTATAGGGAAAGAGAAATCAGTAATTAACTTTGATAACTTAATGGCACTTGCAGTGAATCTATGATGCCTATTTAATTCAAGTACAAGTAGAGGTAGAGTGAGGCCAGAATCTACTAGAGTAGCATGATGCAAGACCCCCACTAGCGATTTGTGAATTGCAGACGCAAGTTCAGTATTGACAGGGAGTGGTCAATGGTTGAATTATTATATGACAGAAAGGTGGTAGGCCTAAAGAAACGTGATCGTTGGTAGATGGCAGTCAAGAAAATGAATGACATACCATCTTTAATGTTACTATTTAATTCAAGGTTGTGATAGTAGTGGGTTGGGTATCTAATGTGACAGTTCAGTAGCTTATGTCTAATTTTTACATAAATATAATGTTCGTTAAATATGGAATGTAAGTATGGGCACAAGTGCTCCAAAGTAATTTGGTTTGAATGATAAATATATGGTTTTCAGTTTTATTTGCGATAATAACTATGTTATTATTATTCTCTATTGGTTTAATGTGTTTTACATCAATGTTTTTGTTTTTTAAGTTAGAATACTTTGGAATTTTAAAGTAAATATATGGTTATTTTGCATAATAATATGTTCATTGTTATTTTTTTTATTTATGTGGTTTAGTTTAATGTGTTTTATTTTAATGGTTTTTTTAGATCAGAATAGTTGGAATTTTAAATTAAATATATAGTTATTTTGGATAATAATTATGTTTATTGTTATTTTTTATTAAAGTGGTTTAGTTTAGTGTGCTTTATTTTAATATTTTTTCTTTGTAAAGTTAGAATAGTAAGAATTTTAAGTTAGAATAGTTGGAATTTAGTGAAGAATTTTTTAATAAATTGTTTATTTAAATATATAAAAATGGATTTAAGAGTTTATTAAAATTTTGTATAGACATCCATCATACAATTAATTTACAATTTTTACATTATTTTTAACTAAAATTCTAAAGTACAATTTAATGAAAATAATATTAAGAAAAAATTACACTTTTTAAAATTAAAACATTAAAAAATAATGTTATACTCATTTGATTAAAAATTAAATATTTTTTTATTTATTATTTTAAATATGTTAACTATCAAATTATTTAAGAATTAATTTCAAAATTTATATTTAGTCAAAATTATCTTTTTACAATATTTATAACAATTCTATTCTTAAATTATACTTATTTATATTTCAATTATTTTTATATAATATTTAATAACCCAAACGTCGTTGTGAGAAAGATTTAGTGGCTAAAAGAAAATTAAGTTATTATAAGAAGGTCATCAACCCTTAGTACCCTAGAAGATCAAAAGTATCTCTCTATTTTAACTAGCTCAAAGAATAAAATTAATATAGCAAAGATTAGAACAAACTCTCATGAGCTCCATAGTGAAAGAGTAGTTGGGCAGTTCATAAAACATCATGGATGGAAAGGATCTGCCACCTCTGTGAGAATAGGAACATCGAGGATGAAAACCACTTCCTCTTAGAGCGCCTCGCGTACAACCATATTAGATCTTAGTTTCATAATCTTTGTCGCAATACTGACCTTCCTAGCCTTTTATGATGTCAAAATTATAGTGAGATCCAAAGACTTCTCTCCAAGCTTTTTGAGCACAAGAATAAATTCTTAAATCAAACTAAATAATTTGTTTTTCTTAAATCTGATAGACCAAAGTTTGGTCTCAATAGACGTTAACCACCATCGTCATCAATTTATATATATGTATTAATATATATATATATATATAATAAAAAAATATCC
>APFE031313120.1:6067-43246 GCA_000404065.3 Pinus taeda | reverse complement strand
CACGACCACTAGATGCCCTAGGGTTTGAGTGTGAAATCGCATGAAAATAAGCAAACACCCGAAGGATGAGAGTCCACAACCAGACAAACGACGGCCTGAGACACTTCAGCAATCGCTAAAAGTCAAGACAAGACTCGAACCAAGCAATAAGAGCAAAAGAAGGGCTTTGCACAAACCGAAAACAAGTAATAAACGAGCACTCGTAGAGCGAGGACTCGCAAGCGATCAAGCCACAGTTCAAACAAAGCTATCAAGCCAAAAACCAAGTAGCAAAAGCAGGAGAAAGTCAAAACCAAGAGGTTCAGTAGGTCAATTTGAACAAAAAGGTTTTTTACAGGATCAGCGCGGGTGACCCTATAGCAACAATGCGATGACGGACAGACGCCCGTAGCAACTTTGCGCTGTCAGCGCGGAAGGACACGAATAAAGGGCGCTGGCCCGAAAAAGCAGGTCAGCGCGACTGTGTTAATATAAAAGCGCGATGACAGAGACAGCAAAGAAGGCAGGATGCGATGTCAGCGCAACTGTTTCAAAATAAAACGCACTGAGGCTGAAAAGCAAATAAATTTGAACAAAAATTCCCAAACCAAAGCAACAGGTTTTCAAAACAATTAAGGTAGTCCCTAGGACGAACCCAGAAACCAGTCAACAGCAAGACAAACTCCAAACTTTGACAAAGGGGCAAAAATCAAAACAAAGGTGACACACAAAAGATAGGCAAGATCCCCAGCGGAGTCGCCAAATTGTTGTATAGGTAAATCCCCTCTACGGATAGAGGCGATCCCTACTAGCCCAACAGGGTTCTAGCAACAATCGAACAATGCTACACCGCAGGTTCCTAGTTGTAATTAACAAGTGGGTGAGAATAACCTACTTGGATTCCAACGCTTGTTTGTCGAAGAGATATTCCTCTCGCTCCTTCGCTCCAGCCGATCACAATTCCCCGCTATCCTCGCGGATGAATACCTGCACAAGCAAAAGAGAGCAAACAAAAGCGTAAAATCTACTAACAACAACTATGTATCGGTCAGGAAAGATACAATTTGCATTAATCAATCATTGAACAAATGTAAATGGAACCATAAGAGTAGTCATCTATCTTTATTAACAAAAAGCAGAGTAAGGTACAACCGGTGTCCTGACGCTGAGTCCTTCCCTAGAGGGTCCAGCCAGCATATCTTCCAAGCATTCACCTTTGAGACAAATCTCCCAAGTCAAAAGGTCTCTCTCTCACATACAAGGCAACAAGCTTATGACCTTTCTCAAGCTCAAAACAATCCTCACACAACACACCAAGGCCTACAAAGAGCAGCACTAAAATGTACAAAGAATTCCTCAATCAAAGTCTCTATCTGTTCCAAACTATCTAACTAGCTGCTCATGGGCAATGGAGGAGGCTTATAAAGAGAAGGAGCCTCCATGAATAGGTAAGGGATGAGCTTTCCTCCAAGATAAGAGGATGGTCAGTCGAACAGACATGCCAGAGAAAGGATGGCGACCTCAACAATCCTAACAACCAGTTCTGGATGGGTCTGGAAGGCTGGTTGTTAGAACAAATTCGCCCAAACAGGATCAACGCGGAAAACCCTTGAACTGCCGCGCTGACATCGGAAACCTATGTGGAAGAGGTCCGGTCAGCGCGAAAAGGACAAACGGAGGGAGCGCTGTTCATGGAAATGGGATCAGCGCGGAGAAGACGTGTGCTTCCGCGCTGGCAGCGCAACAACAACACTAGACTCCGCCCGTCAGCGCGGTTATTTTATTAATAGACGCGATGATCCATTTAACTTAGGCAAAGAGGGTTTTTTTTTAGCCATTCTGAGGAGCATGAGTATGGGTGAATGTGGTTTATAGCACAGTAGGAAGACTGACATGATGGCAGTGACATTTTACTGTGTAACACTTGGCTATGAAAATTTTGAGAATCTTGCACTGTATAAAAAAGAACAGTTTGGGTCGTCTCGTTACTTGTCAAGCGCACCGACCAAAAGCAATAGAATAGCAAGCAACGAGCTGTGATTGACAGCTGCAGAATCCACTTAAAACAATGGAAAAGAAGCTTAAAGAGATATTCCATAGTTTAGCTTCTTTCTGTTGGCTTTAGATGCTGAACAATCTTTATTTTTCTTCTCCTCATTGCTCTTGAATTTCAGGTCTTTCATTTTGTGCTCCCTAGGCCAAATTTCCACTTTGATGCGAGAAAGAGAATATGAAAGATTTATCATCCTTTGAAAAGGAATGAGGAAGAGCTTCCTCATTTAGCAATATAGATAATGTCAGTATGATATTGATATGAAAGCATATAAACTTTACCCATAATTAAACTGATAAGAAGGATCCCAATTGAATAAAATTACAATGTAATGCTATGATATTAAACCATATAAAACATAAAATATACATGTAAAACATACAACCACATAACTAAACTAAAACTTTAGATCCCAATAAATGGCAGATGGTATACCTGCAGGTTTGCGTATGGTGGCATCTCAAAGTTTTAGTGAAGTTACTAAATTTGCATCTGTGCAAACAATGGGATATGTTAGACTAATATATATATGTTTCTGTGTAACTAATTGGATATGATGGAACTTTATATATATATAATATATATTATTATATATATATATATATATAAAAAATATATAACCACAAATTGGTATTTTTCTCCAACATGTTGAACTGTAAATTTGGTGGTGTGGAAGCATTCTTATTTAACCTGCTAGACTATAAATTCAGTGTAAAATTGTTAAAGTATGTTGTATTTTCTATAAATTATATTTTTGTCTTTTTTTTGAAAATGACATTTTTCTCCAAAATAAGAAGTGTTTTGTATATACTATAAATAATACTTTTACTTTTAATTAATTCCCATGTAGTGTTTTTTTATAAATAATACTTCTATTTTTCTACTTTTGATTAATTTTATTTAAGTAATGAACCTATGACTGGCTTCAAAATGTCTCCCATTCTCATTTTTGCATTGGAATAGTTTGTGAATGAAGTAGGTTAAGAAGAAAATTAAAATTATGGGCAGCCTATATCTTAATTTGCGCCTTGGTAAAATTATTTATCAATGGCATTTAATTCGTGCATAATTTCGAACGATGCCTAATCTATATTCTGTTGATGGTAGGAAAATTATTAGTGTTGATGATAGTGATGCATGAACAATCAAAATTATTGTAATGCTGTTAATCTTGCATACAAAAGTACACTATAAGTTGTGATGGTGCATGAATTTGGTGTATATGTCCACAAAAAATACATATACATGCATCATATTTTCTAATTAATAATAACACAAAGAAACTAAATAATACATATATATACACAAGATTTGCTAATTAGTAATACTCCAAAGCAACATTAATGATAACCAGCGATATTAGCACATCAATTTCACCATTAGCACATCAATTTTATTTTCAATATATAGAAACCCAATGCTTTGTCCACCAATAAGAAATATGGTCCTCTACATATTATGATGTATTAATTTTGATCCATCTTTATATGTGTTGATAGCTAGAACTAAATAAGATACCTAGTCAGTCATTGTTCACTTCAACTAAATAGTTGAACATAAGAAAGATAAAATATGAACACTTTGTGGTATACTTCATAGTAAGAGTTTAGTGCTCTACCCATCTGTGTCACTCCTCATTTCAACTAACCTTAGCAACATAGTTGAATGATTTCTTTGTCGAATTCCTTGGTGTGTTGAAAAGATATCTAAAATGCATGCAAAGATGAGATGCATATATATTATTTATGAAACATTTTATAGTCCTTCCCCACATGACTGAGGGCAAAGAAAAATAATGTGATTCTCATGTAAAAATTGTCACTATCGATTTGTTAATTTATCTGTAGAATCTTTGGCGGTTCTTTGAGATATTGAAAAGGTTCGCTCTCCATGAGTGAGTATGGATGGAAAATACTACAAGTAGAATATTTAGAGCTTTGATTGAGAGTTTGAGAAGGTCTTATCTCCACCACCAAGTCTACATGGAAAACATTAGCGGTAAGTCACAAATAATAAGGAACAATTTATCAATTTTATTTTATGGATTGCTTAGTGAGTTGATGGGGGAGTGTTGAATCCGTAAGTCATCTCTTCTAGCTCTCGAATTGGTATATGAAAGCTATGCCCACTTGGGGCAATAGATCTGCATAAAGGAATATACCTCAATATAAGTCAAACAAAAGAAAATGAAAAGCGGAATCAAAGAAACAAAGAGTGAATGAGATGAAAAATTATAGTTTCCAGTATCTTCATGTTGGAAGTGCCTATGCTTTGAAAAGCTAAAATGTAGGGGTCATCCTATTTTTTACTCTATCACCAGAATTATGAGGTGTCAAACCTATGTTGGAAAAGCCTTGATCAATTGGTAGAACATGTGTGGATAGATGCGATTTTTCTATAGAACCAAATACTTCAATGAGGTTTTCTCTTAGCAGTCTCAAGTTGCATATGTGCTTTTCTTTACTTCATCAAAAATAATAAGTAAAGAATCCATTGGAATAATTACAAAACCTAGAGGAAAGAAGGTGAGGACATACAAATTCCATTGGTATTGACAACCTATTATTACTTGTAGTTTCCCCTAGTACATAAGTTCCTAATTTGGTTTTACAAATTCATTGCTCTAATATTTGAGTTGTTGTTTACAGGGTTTTGTATTTAAATATATAGTTTTGTGAAGTATTTGTTGCAAATTGACAAAAGTGATTGAGTCTGGAAACTTCAAGACCATGCTCTAGATGTCATTACTAGAAGGAATCATAATGAGTCTAAAAACAATGTAATAGCCAATAATCCATCCAGGTGTTACCTTTATTGCTTACTCTTATTTTCTAAGAATCCTTTGTGGTTACTCCTTACTTCTAATGCTATCAATGAATCCTATACCCATTGTCATGAAAATAGAGAGTGCACATCAGGATCAAGTGCGAGAAGGGAGTGTACACATCATGAATATTGAGTACAACAACTCATTGATACAAGACCAAAAGTGAATATAGGGAGAAAAGGAAAGTATGAAATTTGAAGTAGGAGTCTATGTGGTTTTACTAGGAAACCATGACAATAGTTATGTGGGAAGGGTGACAAATGGCTCACATGCCAACAATGTGTTCCACAACATCGTTAAGTTGGTCTAAAAAAAAATTAGTATATGGTATTTAGAATCTAGTGCCCAAAAAAAAACATAGGAATGTTATAAATGAAGCTAATACACTTCTGAAAAAAACCTTAGGATATGTTGTAAACCTAATACAGTGCTCAAAATAAAACTTAGGATATGTTGTAAAACTTTGGTTGAAATAACAATATTAAAAATAAGTCAACATATTAATCTGATTGGCATAGTGATCACTATATACCTACCTTGGAAGATATAATAATGATGAAATATATTTACAATGTAAGGCTACGTGAAGTATTTTTTTAGCTGTATGTGTGCATATTTTATCCTTAAAAATGAAAGATAAAAAAATAATTATAAAATTAAAATTTTCTTTTCAATGGAAACTTTAATTAAATACAACTCATATGGTTACTGTTAGGGTCATATAATTTAAGGTTGAAGTGTCTCCTTCCTGTTATTCTTTTGAAGGATTTGATGGTAAATTTAGCCTATGAATCACTAAGGTGACATAGCCTAAAGTTTTACTTGTCAAAGAAGCCATTCAGTCCTTGAAGTCCTGTGGTCAAAACAAGTAAAACAAATTTCGAGAAGTTTTGCATATGAGTCCTCATTCAGATCATGTTACAAGTATTTTCACTATAAAGTGCTCAAAAGTAGATTTTCAATGGTATATCTAGTTCTTAAAACTAACCTCTAGATCAAAAGTTATATCTAAATGAAAATTCTTCCTCAAATCAAGAAAACAAAGGAAAATGATTAGTTGTCGATCCCGCATCCAACATATCAGAAGCTTTTAAAAGAGGAGTAGTAAAGGACAAAGAACAATAGTGATCAGTGATCGCTAATATCGTACATCAAAAATCGAAGGTTCAAGCACATTGCAACAGTGAGGGAATATCACCGCTTAGTGACCAATAAATAGTTATATAAGTGAATTTGCAGTCGGCAAGGATCCCTTACATATCACATATCAACAATCAGCGGGTCTTTCTTATCAGAGATCACACATCGGAATTCATCGCATATCGGAGGTCTAGGGAAGTTGATAATCACACATCACATGTCAGAGGCACATGATATATCGACATTCAGCGATCGACGAATTACAAATAAGGAAAAATGGAAACCAGAGAATGTTGTGATATGAAAAGTACGATGTGAAGGCGCCGATAGTGATAAATTTTTAGGAAAAGGGCTTGATAGTGTTAAATTATCGGGGAATGCCCAAACAAATTTTTAAAGTATTTTCATCACAAAATAAAGCAAGATAGGATCTTTCTCTCTCCTCGAGAGAGACACGTGGCGGGCAACGATTGGTTCTGATATGCCACATGGAATATGACATTAACAATGACATAACATTATGGTGCACACGTGGCATGCAAATTCAACATTTTCAGGGTCATAAGAGGCTAAAAAATGGTGATATGTGTCATTACTCATAGAGCGATATGTGTCATTACTCATAGAGCGACATGTTGCCTCAAAGAAGAACCTTCGATTGAAAAATATTGATAGAGGAGCTTCTATAAGGGGGTTGCACCATGGTTACTAAAAGTTGAAAGGACCAAAGGATATTGGTACAATGCTGGAAGCATGGATATATGTATTATGTGTAAAATTAAAGCTGGGTGGAAAAAATATTAAGAAAGGCTTTATAAACTGGATAAGTTTAACAAAGGAGTATATGTGTTAAAACCTCATGCAGGCACTCCCTCATCCCCTCTCCACATGGACTAGGTCGCATCACTCCTCAGAGATTGCAAGTTTTGGGACTCCAACCAAATGGTACATTGTGAAATTGATGATTGTAAAGTTATGATATCTTACAGTGCCCAAGCACATATGTGATGTGGTCCTGTGTATTTAACATTTGGAATGTTTATAATGTGGAAATATTACAAATAATATGCCCCCTTTCCATCCAAAGGATTTAAGCCTCAAAAGGGTTTGTTCTTGAATCCCAGGACCCGGTCATGAAGATTATGCCTAAGCCCCCATGACTAAGAGTTTCACAAAGTTTCATCCTCGTACCTTTCAAAGTGCCACTCAACAAAAAAATGTTGATTTTGTTAAAGTTCAGATGTATCAGCCCACAGTCTTACCCTTTTTTGTAGAACAAGGAAACATATTAAGCAGCGCAAACAAGGGTTGCCGCACATTTACTGCAAAACATGGAGGGGTTGTTGTTTCTTCATTTTCCATTCCTAAAGCAAAGGCTTTTTGTCCATTTTTAGCAAGATTTTTGGCATCATGATAGGCATTTCTGGATTCTCTAGATCCAAAGGAAAAGGATTAGGATAAATGAACAAATTTTCATATTTCTTGAATTGTTTCGACTGATTGTTTTTATTTTTAGGGTATTGTTTATATTTTTTTCCATAAATTGTTAGATATTATTTGTAAATCGATTCCTTTTTGGAATTCAAATTAAGTTCAATAGGAAGTCTATAAACACTTTGTGATAAGACTTAGAAAGGGTTGGAATGTGTTGGATCATGTTTGAACTTGTATGAATAAAAGTGCTATACATTGATGTAAGTCGTGGATTGGAAGCAATGTGATCAATTTGTAGAAATACAGAGTGTTTTGTTCCAAGATTCCCATGTCAGAAAATTGGTGATGTGCTTCTTATGTTAAATTGTTTATTTTCTCAATTTCCATATGTTTTTCACTCTTTATTGTTGCAAGAAGATTAAGGGCCAAATTTTCTTAAGTTTACTCTACTCTGGCTTGTTAGCAATATCCATGTTTTCTTTCTGATGTTAAATATAGAATTCATTCTAGTATGCTCTATATTTAATTGAACTCAAATCATATTTCATCCCATTGATCCCACCATCAATCTAAAATATCCAAAAGTTTTCCTATCCCACCTTGTTACAACTACACTCTCATTTTGTGATTTATTACCCAAAGGTTTGTGATTCTATGTGCAATGGTCTTTTCCAGCATCTTTCAACCAAACCTTTGAAAAACACATCTCCAACTCAAATACCTAGCCTACAATCTAAAACAGAAATCTAAATCATATAGACAGATCCCCCTCTGAAGCTGGAAGGGCTAGATCCCAACTTTGAAGGTGGTTTTGTGGTTAGCTTTGTAGTTTTCTTCTGCATCCTAGGAAAGTTATTAAGTGATAACATCTTGGCGACCATACTAGGGAACAATTTTATTTTCCATAGGAAATACTATCAAGTGTCAAATTTGATTACTGATGGTGGAAAACAGTCAGACATATGAAGGCTGAAGCATTCACTTCGTGACTCCATTGTTTAAGAATCAATATTGCAGAAACACTCATGGAAACTCAATTGTCTGAACAATTCAGAGTTTGAATTGCCTAATCTGGATGACAGAGTATGTGGCAGACCTTATTTCTATTGAAGGTTTCAAAGAATACTAGGATATTTGTGATGAAGAGCACATGGAAGACAATTTCTTCAATATACTACATCTTTATTTGAGGGCATGAAAATGTAGCTCTGAATCTAAAGCCAACTTTTTACAAGAGTTTGTTGATAAACTTGAGAACAACATTCAAATCATAAATGTTTTACTTCAGTCTTATAATATTTAACATCAGAATCATCTTTTTGAGAACATTTCTTAGCCAAAACAAGAAATGGTAGTCATTCCTTTTGATATTGAGAGTGAGTAGTATTTTGATAATGGTTTTGATGGCTCATAGTTGAAACTGTACGATGGCAAAGGGAGAACAATTGAGCTATCCATAAATAATAAGCTAGTCATTGAAAGCTTTCAGGGTCAAAAAACCAATCATGTTTGCTTTGATCCCATAGTTATGTATGGAGAGGAATTTTTCACTAAAGAGTATCGATTATGTTTCTATTGTGAAAGAAAAGTCTACAATCAATTGTCATTGCACTTACATTTTCCAGTTTCCATTTTGTTGAGATGGAGTCTAGGAATCACAAGAAGTATTGAACTACTTGATTGGCCACTTTAGAATTTTTCTATTACTTAATTTTTTAGGGGTATAAGTAGCCAAAAGTAGGTAGGAGTTTGAATAAGCTCAACATTACGAGCATCTTTTCTAGCCATATGTTTGTTTAAACTTTAATTTATAGCGGAGTTTTCAGTTTTCAGTGTAGAGTTCAAATTATAGTCTGAAGAATGTATTTGGTTCAGTTTTGAGGATTGGAACAAATTACTATTTGGGTTTTAGTTCAATGGTTATAGGGCAGAGCATGTTACATGTTTCAAATCAGCCCATTGGAGAAAGGCTAATGATCTACAATGTTATTCAGCGCCTCACAGGGAGGATGCCATCCCCAGTTAGCGGCAATGTTAGGGTCATATAATTTAGGGTTGAACTGTCTCCTTCTTTTTATTCATTTCTTGAATTTTATGTTTAATTTAGCATATGAATCACTAAGGTGTCATATACTATAGGTTTATTTTTCAAATAAGCCATTCAGTCCTTGAAGTCCCACGGTAAAAACAAGTTTAAATTTTTGGGAGGATTTTTTCATGAGAATTCTAGATCAAATCATCATGCAAGTATTTTCAATATAAAGTGCTCAGAAGTATATTTCCAATGGTTTAACTAGTTCTTCAAACTAACCTCTGGATCAAAAGTTATAGCTAGATGAAAATCCTTCCTCAAATCGAAAAAACAAAGGAAAATGTCCAATTATTGATCTTGCATCCTACATATCGAAATTTTTTAAAGGAGGAGTGTTATATGGAATTTATACCTATGGATAAGTACATTTTACCTAAGTGGGTAGTTACACTTAGAACAACAGAAAAAAAGTAGTTTGACCTTTCCCTATAGTATATAGATGAGATGAAGGAACTTACTTGAGATCTTTCACTTCCTTTAATCTCCTTTGAATTGCTCCTGTCACTCTTGCTCGAATTGAGTTCTCTCAATCGGTACCTGTCAACAGAAACAAAAGACAACAATGACCAAAGTATACAATGTATCTACTAATAATAAATGGAATAGTAAACATTGAAACATATATGCATCATAGAAATGAACAAGAATATGGGAAAAGCAACAAACAACTTTATTGATGTAGAAGGAGGAGTTACACCCAATGAGGTTCGATCCTATGTCACTCATCTAACTTTAGTCCAAACCCTCGTCACACCAAAAGAACATCAATCCAAAAACATAACATTACTTGACATGAACTCAAATCTCAAACCAACAATATTTCTCTACAATCTTCAAATTCAAGCCCCCTTGATCACTATGATGAGTGGTCAATTTATAGGGAAATGTAAGTGGTTATGTCATAAATTTGGCATTGAATGGTTTTCTAAAATTGGAGTTAGCTTCCATGGAGAAAGGGATGAAAGGAGAGAGGGATAATTGATCCATAACCTATCGAAATTTGACCTTATAGGATGAGATAGGAGTTGGGAATCCTTCTAGAATGCTCTAGAATCTAGGAATATTCCCAGAATCCTATGTCAATTTCAATGATTCTCGCCCAACACAAGTCAAGGTGGGCCTAAGTGCACTGCAGTGCAGGCTTGAATGGGCCTACCTGCTCTACAACACAGTTTCCCTTGACCAAGGCTGCGTTGGTGTCCCACGGAGGCATTTTAGCAGGGTTTCTAGCTAGGAAAATTTCATGGATGGAAGCATTCAATTTGATGACTTGTCTAGGGCATGTAATAATAGAATTAGGGTTTGATGAGCCCTAATTGTATTGATCTCATTGTCGAGAGCGATGTGCAAAAATAGACCTGTAACAATTTCCCCCTAAAGCATGAAGTCGAAAATGATAATGTCATGTGATATGCTTTATGATGTGATGAGGGGGATATGAAGCAGACAATGACTTGCATCAATTACAATACATAATATCATGATATCTTTGAATTTTTTGTGAATTACTGAGGGAAGGCATACCCATGCTCAGCATATAAACGTTTCATTACATGTACATAAATAAGATAATCATCTACATATATAAACCCATGATAGGATGACCATATGTGTAAAGCCATTGTACACATGATTTAGTACTCTCTTGAAATTGTAGCCCAAATGGATGAAACTAGATTCGAGGTCTTCTATCTCGCCCATTCATTTTCTCAAGTACAAGTCTAACCATGTGAAAATGTGATCTGAAGTCGAACATGGGAAGACACCATTTGATTACTAGCCAATGATGTAATATATTCACAAATGCGAGAGAGATCATCGATAATGATAATGATTGTCAAGGTACTACAGTACATTCTACATGGTGTGAATAGATGTTTTGATGTCAAACACCATACGAAGTCTTTCAGTCAAAGGCCTATGATGTCAACCTATTGTGGGAAGCAATAAACTTGCCATTGATGTATGTAAGCCTCAAGGTAATGGAACGATGTTTCTAAGTCAACTTGCTAGATAATGTGTTGATGTCAACAAGAAGTGACTTGTCGAAGGAGGGCCTTGATGTATCCCCCATCAATGAAATTAAACGAGTGTAATGATTTTGAAGACATAATGTATCCCTAGTCATTACTGACCAGTACCTCTTTATTTCTTTAAACAAGCTTGGGCAGGATAACATATGCTTGTAATATAATTCCACCCTTCGGTTGAATCCATCGCTATGTGATGTTTTAACGAGTATAGTGAAGGTGAAACACAGTCTTGTCATGCTGGACAAGTTTGTCTCTATTTGATGTTTTAACGAGCTTAACGACAATGAGAACTTGATCCTTTTCTTGTTTAGAGAGTTTGAAAAGGGACAAAAGGAAAACTCCACAAGTTTTTTTTTTGTAAATTTGTCTCTCAAGCCTGAAAAAGGCATAAAATAATACAAGAGATAACCTATTAACCATGTTTGATCAACGTATTCCTTTTGTAAATAACGTATCTTAGTCCAGAAAAGGGTTAAACTTTTACTGAGTAGATTTCCTTTCCAATCTATTTACAAGCTGAAAAGGACAAGTGCTCGACAATATTTTCGTATTTTGAGATTCTGAAAAGAGCTTAAAGAGGACTTTAGGGGGGTTCCCTTTTTGATGTTTAACACAGCTTGAAAAAGAGATAAAAGTATGCTCTGTGGTCAAAACTACAATTAACGTTCATGCATGTCAAATTCGCTATGTCAGTTATAAACCTACTCAAAGAACCACCAAACAGAATAAACATATCTGATTCATTCGTAAAAATATGGAAAAACTATATTTTATTCATTTAATGAACATGAAATAACTATAAAACAAGAATTTACTTAGTCATTTTTACCATTTAATATTTACCATTCAATTTTTGTGCTCTCAGCTAGTTTTTACCTTGAACTTCAACAGCTGATTGTGGGAGATTTTGTGGATCATTCTCATGCCGCTAGCACTCTCTAGGAGATCTACCTCTTCTATTTCATTTAAGGTCATTATTTTTCAGTTTCAGACAAAATTGTTTAGGTTTTTGGGGTCCCTAGAGAAAATATACCTTGCCCTGAGATCAACATAGTTTAGAAATTTGTTTCATCAGTTTTACCCAAAATGTCTTTAGTTTTTTGCATGAAATGGATCCTAACTAAGCCTGTGGTGTGATTTTAGACTTTGATCAGATTAGAATGGATATTGCTTGGAATGAAAAAGAACATGAAGAATAGGATATGGTTTCCCTAAATGATCTTGGTACTGTTGAGGCCCTAAGAGATTGTGGGTTATTCAAATATTTCAGATTATCCAGGATGGGGCAACAATTAGAACTATTGCAGTTCTTTGTTCATTCATGGGATCTAGCGAAACAAGATTTTTACATGGGGGGAAAGTTCTCCCTATATTGATCGATGATATTTACTTCCTTATAGGATTGTCGAGACGTGGTGCCCCCATTTCTCTTTTAGGTTCTTCCTATGGGGGTGAATTAGTGAGGGACTACATTCAACAATTCTATCGATTAGGTACACAAACTAGCAAAGATGGGGAGATAAACATCAAGGATGTTCATGATTTTCCCTTACGAATAATCCTCTTCACTATGGAAAATTTGGCGGGTAATGCAACAGTTCGTTTGGTGAATAGATCATACATGTAGTATGCACTTGAGCATCTTGATCCAACTATATTTAACTGGTGTGAGGTAATACTTTCTTCGTCGAATGAACTACTGACTAAAGTAAAGAGCAGAAAGACAAAAAAATTTGGCTATGGTTCGATCTTTATTACTTTTACCTTGGAGAGAATTACATTAATGCAACCTCAGCATGTGTCACTGAGTT
Source organism: Pinus taeda (assembly GCA_000404065.3). Lineage (NCBI taxonomy): Eukaryota > Viridiplantae > Streptophyta > Pinopsida > Pinales > Pinaceae > Pinus > Pinus taeda. The sequence continues at coordinate 29,877 of APFE031313120.1, read as the reverse complement.
TAGCTGGTCCTATAGATCCACAGATGTAGAGATGGGATGAGTTGATGGCTCGACATGTTGGTCAGTCATCAATCTCATTTCCTCTTGCATTCTTCAGTTCGCTTCATTGACAACACATTGTCATCGAGGATCATCCATATGTAGGGATGGATTTTCGTGGAGATCCATATTTGAGATTACCAGTGGGTGCTTAATTGGGTGCTATAGGTAAATTCTTTTGACCATCTATTTTTTATTTTTTGAGTTTTTACATTTTCTTTTGTTTTTTGATGTTTCCAAGACTAAACTAAAAATTTTCTCACTCATATAGATGTTGGCACTATTCGACCAATGGGTCATCAACAAGATTTTTTTGGAAAGTTTTAGTGTCTACGGATAAACACTTAAACCCCCAGACTAATAGCTAAGTCTAGAACAACAGTTTAAAGAGTTGTCTACTTTTCCTACGATCAACAGATTAAATAAAAGGTAGAGAAGCCTACCCATGGCCTTCGCTTGTTCCTTATTTCACTTGACCAATTTTGTCACTCCTCTCCGTACTTAATCCACTTGAAGAGTACCTGCACATAGACAGAAGACAACAACCAATCAAAGCATATGATAATATGATATTGATTAAACATAGCATGGAATGAAGTACATGATATACATATGAAAGCATAAATGAATAACACAAGCATATGGAAAAAAATTTGAACACTTTATTAGTAAAAGGAAGAGTTACAACCCATTGCTCGATTCAATATCACTCCTCCAGTTCAATCCCATCCTCTCTTCATAACAAGAAAGACATTATGACATCATTACAATACTTGAAATCAACTCAAGTCTCATACTAACAATATCTCCCTATAATTCAATACTTTCTAGCCCCTGATCACTTAGATGAGTGGTCATTTTATAGGTGAATGAAGGAAGTTATGCCATAAATGGTAATAATGAATGCCCTCCCAAAATTAGAATTTAGTCCCATGAAGGAAGCGATAAGGGATCGATGTTCCTTAACTCCCTTCCTCATCCAAATACGAGCTCAAAGGAGTAGATAGGTTTGAGAAACTTTTAGAGGCATCCAATGGATAAGGAATCTTTGAAACCCCAATGGAAATTCGCTCAAATTCACACAACACAGGCCAAATAGGGACCAAGTGCACTGCATAGCACCCTGTCAATATATGATTTGCATTGCAATGCACCCTAATGAAGCCCTACCTGCATTGATCTACTTAGAGGCAATTTTTGGATGATTTTGGTCATGAAACTTCTTGGGAAGCTAGGCATTCTGATGGTTGACTTCTTTAGGGCATGTAACAATTGAATTAGTGTTTGATGGGCCCTAATAGTACTGATCTGTAGGTTTGGATTGATTTACACAAATGGATCTGTAACAGTTTCCCCCTAAAGCATGAAGTCGAAAAATATATGTCGAGTGAAATGCTTTATCATTTGGAGAGGAGGTTTCGAAGTGGAAGGTGACCTGCATCAACTACAATACATATATCATGATAATTTGATTTTTTCTCACGAACTAGCTGAGGGAAGGCATACCCATGCTCATCTTATAAAATTTCATTACATGTACAAATATAGTTGTCTACAGATATATACCCATGAATGGTTGACCATGAATGTAAGGCCATTGTACATTTGATATAGTACTCCTGAATATATCACAGCGTGGATGGATGAAACTAGATCTAGGGTCTTCAATCTCGTCCAATATTTCGCTCAAGTACAAACCTAACCATGTGAATAGATGTTTTGAAGTCGAACATGGGAAGACATCATCTGATTACCAGCTAATGATGTAATCCATTAACAAATGTGAGAGGAATCATCTATAATTATAATGACCCTTAGGGTACTACAGTACATTTTGCATGGTGTGAATAAATGATTTGATGTCAAACACCATACAAAGTCTTTCGGTCGAAGGTCAGTTTATGTCAACCTATCGTCGGAAGTGAGAAACCTGCCATTGATGTATGCAAGCCTCAAGGTACTGAAGGGGTGTTTTGAGGTTAACTTCTTAGATGATGTGCTGATGTTGACAAGAAGCTACTTGTCATAGGAGGGCCTTGATATATCCCACATCAATGACACAAACAAGGTAAATGATTTTGAAGATGAAAGATCTACTGATGACAGAAGGTTTAGGAATGGTGGTCATGAAAATGAAGGTTTACGGTATTGCAAAGGATGAAATTTGAACTGAATGACTTCTCTTGAACATGTCGGCGACACTTAGATGAATCGGTAGCATTGACCCAAAACAAAGTAATTTATTTTATGATAGACCAATGGTGTGATAACCATCAAGCTGAATGACCCAACCCACATAGTCACAGTGATGAGGTGAAAGTGTCATGTTCAAAAGTGACTTGCTACCATAAAGTGTTTTCCCCTTTTCCCAATTCTCCCCAATCATTGCTGACCAGTGCCTCTTTATTTTTTATCAAGCTTGAGGAGAATAACATATGCTTGTTGTATAATTTCACCCTTCGGGCGAATCCATTGCTATTTGATGCTTTAACGAGTCTAGTGAAGGTGAAATTTGATGTCGTCTAGATGGAAAATTTTGTCACTATTTGGTGTTTTTAACAAGTTTAACGACAAAGATAACTTGGTCATTTTCATGTTTAGAGAGTTTGAAAAGGTACGAAAAGGAAACTCCACAAGTTCTTTTTCGTAAGTTATTCTCTCAAGTCTGAAAAAGTGTAAAATAATACAAGAGACATATCGTTTCCAATCCTTTAACGAGCTGGAGAAGACAAGCGCTCAGGAATATTTTCATATTTAGTGAGTTTAAAAAGAGCTTAAAGAGGACTCCAAAAGGGTTCCCTTTTCATTTTTAACAAAGCTCGAAAAAGAGATAAAAGTTTGCTTTGTTGTCAAAGATGTTCAATTTACATTTGAGCATGTAAGATTCTACATTTCAGTTGTTGATCCTACTTAAAACACCATCAAAATAGATGAAAAATACCTATTCCATGGATAAAAATGAATAAAAATAATGTTTACTTGGTTAATGTGAAAGAAATAAACATAAAAATAAGTTTTAACGTTCATTTTTACCATTTCAATTTTACCCTTTGATTTTGGTGCTCTAGAGCAATTTTTACTTCAAAGTTCATTAGCTGATTATGGAGGATTCAGTGGACCATTCCTTGTGCCATCCAAACCAGGTAGGAGCTATCTATGTTCTCCTTCATTTCATTCCATTTATTTTCAGTTTTAAGCAAAATTTTGAGTTTTTGAGGCCCATAGGGTTTCATTTTTCAAACTCTGGATCATCGCACTATTTTAGTATCAAAAGGTGCACTGCATTGCATACACCCAGAAGGTTGTATGCATTGCAGCGCACTGTCTCTTGGGGGGGGGGGGGTTCTGGGAAAAAAAACCAAATTTATACAACTGTTTTCTCCCAAATTTACTGTTGTTTTTTTCAAAAAATGATCCTAATTTGTCTAATGGTTGCATTGCAAACATTCATCAGATTAAAATGGTGATTATATGGAGAGAACGAGAACATGAAGAACAAGATACAATTGCCCTAAATAATTAGGGTATGGTTGAGGTCCTAACGAATTGTGGGTTACTCAAGTATTTTCAATTACCTAGCATGTGGCAACAAATTGAGCTTTTATAGTTCCCTATTCATTTTTGGGATCCTATCGACCAAGCCTTTCACATCAGGGACAAAGTGATTCTTTTTACCATCGACGATATATACTTTATGACTAGACTATCAAGGTGGGGTACCCCCATCTCACTATCAGGATTTACCAGAGCAGTTGAATCAGTGAGAGACTATATAAGACAGTTCTGTCAGGAAGGAGCTCAACCTAGCAGAGATGGAAAGATTAACATCAGGGATGTTAGTGATTTACTGTTGAGGGTGATTCTCTTTACCCTTGCCAAACTAGTTATCAGTGCGACACTACATTTGGCAAATAGATCATATATGCAATACGCATTAGAGTGTTTAGAGCCAAAAGTGTTCAACTAGTGTGAGGCAGTTCTTTCATCCATGAAAGAACAATTGACCAAGGCAAAGAATGGAAAGACAAAAAAATTTGGCTATGAGTTGATCCTGATTTCTTTTGCCCTGGAGAGAATACCACTTATGCAACCACAACTCATTTCACTGGGAGTACTTGGACCTATAGATCCATGGATGCAGAGATGGGTAGATCTTATGGCTAGATATGTTGGTCAATCATTGATCTCATTTACCCCCGCATTCTTTGAATGGTTTGATCGACAGGATATGGCCTTTGCAAAATATCCATATTTAGGAATGGATTTCTATGGTGATCTCGATTTGACACTACTAGTTGGGGCACAGTGGAGTGCTATAGGTAAATTTTTTGACCAAACTGTTTTTTATTTTTAAAGTTTCTATGATTCTTTTTGTGTTTTTTTATTATTTCCAAGACTAAACAAAACATTATTTTAATGTATGCAGATGTTGGACCTATTTGACCTGTGGGACACCAATGAAGGGTAGGTGGGCCAACAGAGAGACCTGTTGGGAGAGCAGATCTCTGAGTCTTAGACTTAACCGAGACATTGGCTGAGCTATAGGATCATATAGAGGGTTTGATGCTAGGCATTCCAGATGTCCGGATCTAGGAATTACCTATGTGACTGCAGTGCCACACCATCGGTGTGATGAGTCATTGGATGAGACTCTTACATATGATAGCATAGGATGTGACCTATTATCATGAGCAACACTAGTCTACTTAGATGTTTTTGCATACATTTTGAGTTTTTGGATCAGATGACCAATTTTTGTCTTGGACATAAACTATTTGTAAAAACTATTAACACATATTTTACTTTCTGAGTTTTATTATGGTTAAGTGATGCAATCCTATTCAACTGATGATGTGAACTAAAAATATTTAGTTTACATATGTCGCACATGTCTATTTAGCACATAATTTGCTAGAGAATCAGTTAATGTGTTTAGGAAAAATAAGAAATGAATCAAACCATCTCTTGTAATTCATTGGTCGGAATTACCACTCCCCAAACTATCAAGATAGAAGGACATATTAAGAAGAAAAATGTTCAAGAAGTGGAAGATCACGTCGAGCATCATGAAATGAATCCGACCATATCTTGTGAAGGATTGGAAGAAATTACCACTCCTCAAACTCTAAACATAGAAGGACATATCAAGAAGAAAAAGGTTCAAGTAGTGAAAGATCACATCGAGCATCAACAACAAGTTCTCCAACTTTTAAAGGATAATGCCACTTTGGTGAAAGATCGAATGAAACAACAGGTAGATCAACATTGTAGTGAAAAATGTTTGATGTAGGTGACTAGGTATTTTTACTACTACATCTCAAGCAAGCTATTTATGAGAAGGAAATGTTGGCAATACTACATGCGCTTAAGAAATGGCGACCTTACTGAATGGGAAGACACTTCAAGGCAGAAATGGATCATGATAGTCTTAAATACTTTTTAGAACAACTATTATCTTTAGAAGAACAGAAAAAATGTGTCACAAATATGTTGGGTTATGACTTTGACATCATCCAAGAATTTTTCTTTTGTGTAATGTAAAGGAGGTTTCCCCCTTGAGGAGGTTGAATTCTAAGGTGTTCATCTTTATTTTCTATTTTTTTGTGAAATGGTTTCACAAAGATGTTGGTTTATGACTTTGAAATCATCTATAGAAAATGGAAGGAAAATTTTGTTGCAGATGCACTCTCAAGAAAGGATGAGGATGTGGAAGCGTTGTTTTGCGCTATTTCTATTATCCAACCAGATTGGATAAACAAAGCAATGGATGAATGGAAGAAGGAAAAACAAGTATGACCACTTATTCAAAAGTTGCAAAAGATCCCAATTCAAACAATATTTCCAAAAACTCAAGAGGAGGGAAAAATCATATTGGAACCTGGAGCAGTCACAAAAACAAGAACCCGACAGCTACGAAATCGATCAATTTCAGAGCATCTCATCAAGTGGAAGAACTTACCAGCTAAAGATTCGACATGAGAGGACAAGAATTTTATACATAAGCATCAAGAACTACTCAAGCATTGAAGATAACACTTTCTGAAGGAGAGGGGCATGTTAGGCCCCTATACTACTAGGGTAACCCCTTATTGTTATTAGTAAAGCCCCCTTATTATATTGATGTACTCATGTAGTGCCCATATTGTTACTATTGTGCCCCATAGAAGCCCACTATAGTTATTATTGTGCCTTTACATTATTATTATTATGTCGGCTCTGATTATATTATGACCCCTTAGACTCCTGTATATAGAAAGGAGTTCTTTTCATTTGTATCATCCAAGAATTGTTCACTTGTGTAATGTAAAGGAGGTTTTTGCCTTGAAGAGGATAAATTCTAAGGCATTCAACTATCTTTTCTATATTTTTTGTGAGTTCATTTCATAACACCATAGCATATACCCAAGGCCTTCCTAGTAAAATGTTGTAATTGAGGGGTCTGTCAACTATTTCAACTTCAATAGTAAGCATTTTTCCACCTAGTTAAACTTGCATGTTAGTCAAAATTCCACATGGAGTATATGTTCTTCCATCAAAAGCTTTCAATGTGGTTGGTGACCATGACAACAGTGGTGAACCAAGTGTTTTCCAGCGGCTCATGGACATAATGCAAGTAGATGCCTCCTCATCAATAATAGTTCAGTGAAGATTCTTATTGAGAGCTTTTACTTGGATTAGGAAAACTAATTGCACTGGTAACTGTGGTGAATATACCACATGGTTAAAGACTACAAGATTTGAATCCATAGGATCTATTCCGCCTATTGCTGATAGTAAAGACTATTTCTAGGAGGGACAATTTTGAAACACCTCAAGGGTCCACATAGCTGAAGGTGATTGAGCAAGATCTTCTACTATGTTGTAGTTTTGAGCTACTCGAGCTCGAGGGTTGAATGTCAATTTGTGTACAACTTCCTTTGTTGGTTTTATTTTCAATTTAGGTATAATAGGTGGAACAACTTCAGGTGAAGTCGAGGTCGAAGGATTAGGTTGAGCAGCGGCCTAATTATTTGATGACCATGTATTTCCATAATCATTGTTTCTTGTTGACACCAAAACATCATTTTGTGGCTTTGTGATGGATAACATAAGTACTTGGGATGTGGAAGCATGGTCTATTGCAACCAAATGTGTTTCTGGGGTTGGAAATAGATCTGTCAAAACTTCCAATGTGTTTGAAGTCTTTAAAAGTTTAGATACCTCAGAGCGATGTGGACAATCTCTTGTATAATGCTCATCGTTACATATCGGACATGGATAACGAGGTTTTCTTTCCACAGTAGAGGAATAAAATGATTCCTCTGGAGGGGACTTTTCTTGTTTCTTTTTGTTTTTCCCCTTTTTCTTGCCTACTAGTTGCTTTGGATTTTTGCCTTTGTCAGATGACATGGCATTAATCTCGGAGGCAAGATTATTTTATGATGCATTGGTAGTTTAATTGGAAACAACAAGAGTTTGACCAGATGGTCTTCCTACTGATTGTGCGCTTGAAGAACCGATCGCATCGTCACCGGCATGAGAGTCCTTACTCGATTGTGGAGGAGGTGGAATAGTGAAAGCTGGTCGAGGTGCATTGGGAATTTTATCATAAAGTGTGCCAGATTGTGTGTAAATTAAATCCATGTATTGAGCATGAGCAATGACTTGCTCTTCTGTGATGAATCCACCTTTTGCCACATCCTCAGTGATTGATGGCAACAAGGATTTTATGAACCACTTAGCTAAAAGTTGATTGGGAACATATGTCCTAACCATTCCATGATGACGCTTCCACTCATGAATGTGATCTAACATTTGAGTAGCGGTAGTCCATTTAAAGTTGGTTATGAGTTCTCTTCCAGTCTCGTATCTGATAGGTAACTGGAAGTGGGTCTAAAAAGTAGTGGCTAAAGTGGTGAAGTTATTGAACGAAGCACTTGGTAACTCAATGTACCATTTAACAGTTGGACCAGTAAGTGTTCTTTTGAAAAGGAAAAGTCTGACCGAATTGTCATTTAAAGAGTTAGATGAACACCACAAATGAAAGGTCATACATGATTTGATGGGTCTTCTCTAGGATTTCCATTAAACTTCGGAATGTGAGAATGTAACTTATGCGAAATTATTAGCCACCAAGGTGCATATAATATTGGATCATTACTGAGTCGATTTAAATATAATAATTCTAATGTTGCTACAAATGGCAACTGTTGATTCATTTCAGGTTGACCATACCCAGGATATGATGGAATTTCTTCGGAAATAGGTCTTTGCATACCAGCATAAAGCATCTACATCTAGTAACATTGGTATGGTTGTTGAACAAACCAGTGTAAGGTGGTTGTTGATAACTAGGTTGAATAAGTGGTTGTCCATAACCTACAAAGACTTGTTGACCTTGACCTTGGTAAGCTTGTGATTGACCAAAACTAGATGAGCCTGTGAAATAGGTCTAAAATGAGGCTGGTACTGTTGGAATTGGGGTTGTTGAAATTGAGGCTACCACGGTTGTTGAATCAATTGTTGTTGTTGTTGGTATAACTGTTGTGGATTCAATGGTTGTTGTTGTCCAACAATGAGAGTTTGGCTAGGTTGTGAATAAATTATGCCAATGTAAGCCTGGGTCAGTCCAGATATGGGTACACTAACTCTAGGTTGTTGTTGAACTACAAAAACAAGTGGCTGTTGTATAACAACTTGAGGAATTTGAACTTCTTGACTTAAAACTTCTGATTACAAGGTAGAAGGATCAATTTGAACAGGTTGAGATACAACAGTTTGAACTTGTCACTATAGTACAATAGTAACAATAGGTGTAGTAGGAATAGCTAACACAGTTTGCATTGGTTGTGTTGGATACACAAGCCTTGGTTGAACTAGCATTGTTGGTTTCCATTGACAAACTCTAATTTTGTCAACATTATTTGAACTGGGATCTTCTGCAACATTTGAATGCATGGCCACACTTCTTCATCATTCTTCCATTCATCCCTTGCTTCATTTATCCAATCTGGTTGGTTAAGAGAAATAGCGCAAAACAATGCTTCCACATCCTCATCCTTTCTTAAGAGTGCATCTGCAACCTTTTGCTTCCCTTTTTTGTAGATTATTTCAGAGTCATAACCCAACATATTTGTGACCCATTCTTTTTTTCTTCTAAAGATAATTTTTTTTCTAAAAAATATTTAAGACTATCATGATTTTTACCTTGAAGTCTCTTCCGATTCGGTAATTTCACCATCTCTTAAGTGCATGTAATATTACCAACATTTCCTTCTCATAAATAACTTGCTTGAGATGTAGCCGTAAAAATACCCAATTGCCTACATCAAAACTTCTTTCACTGCGATGTTGATCTACCAGTTGTTTCATTCAATTCCACACCAAAGTGGTGTTATCCTTTAAAAGTTGGAGAACTTGTTGTTGATGCTCGATGTGATATTTCACTGATTGAATCTTTTTCTTCTTGATATGTCCTTCTATCTTGAGATTTTGAGGAGTGGCAATTTCTTCCAATGCATTACAAGATATGGTTGGATTCATTTCTTGATGCTCAATGTGATCTTTCACTTCTTGAACATTTTTCTTCTTGATATGTCATTCTATCTTGATAGTTTGAGGAGTGATAATTTCGGCCAATGCATTACAAGATATGGTCGGATTCATTTCTTCTTTCTCAATGTTATCTTTCACTTCTTGAACCTTTTTCTTCTTGATATGTCCTTCTATCTTGAGAGTTTGAGGAGTGGTATTTCTTGCCAATGCTTTACAAGATATGTTCAGACTCATTTCTTCTTTCTTTGGGGTTGGTTCCTGGTGTATATCATCTTCTTTTGATGTTTCTTGATCCTTTTCTTCCTCCTCTTCATAATCTATGTAAAATAATTTCTTCTCAGCACACTTATGACCTTTAGTGTATTTTCTATCACAATTGTAACAAAGCCCTTTTTCTCTTTTTTCTTCCAATTATTGTCATGTAAACCTTGTAGGTTGTGGAAGGCTAGGAGAAAAAACACTTCCATAATTATAGTTGTGAGTGGTGGGATTCCCCGTTTCCATAATTTCACTTTCAATTTTTCTTTCCAAACTGAATGCCTAATCCAATGAATTAGGTTCCGAAAGACAAAGCTCATGTGGAGTGTCATCCTTTAAAGTCCCTATGAATACATCAACGCTTTGCTTCTCTGGAATATCATTTACCCTTATATTTAATTTTTGAAATTCCTCAATGTGCTCTGCCATTGAAAACATTTGTTTGAGATTTATCAATAGGCTAAAAAAGGTGTTGCTCTTTGTATCCCCATAATGTGCTATTATTTCCTTCGTGAAATTTGACCACGTAACAAGTGGTTTACAAGAAAAAATCCCTTTATACCATTAAAATTGATCTGGTTCTAAATATGAAGATGCAATACACACCTTTTGTAATAGTTTCACCTCATTTAGATCAAAATATTGATCCATCTAGAATATCCAATTTACCGAATCCTTTCCATCAAACTTCCTCATATCACCTTTTCTTGATTTTAGGATATCAATCTTGAAATGATTGTAACTCTGTAATTTCAGATCTCCAAGTTCTGAAATAGTTTCCTACCGTAGACCCCTATGTTCTCCTTGTAGCCCTATAAGTCTAATCAAGATTGGATTCTGCAAGGAAGAGTTATGTCAAATCTCCCATGATGACCTGATTGTAGATTATTTCAGTAGAGCATACTTGTATGAAGTGCCATGTCTCAGTGTTTCAACCTTAGGATCTGAAACATATACACAAAAAACTACATCTCGTCCTATTTCTGTAACTTCTTATGAAATTTCAATCTGATTCTGAAAGAGAAAGTTATGATAATTATCCCAATGTAACCTTTTAGGATGTAATTCAGGATCCTGTAGAAACTCTAAATGTCTTGGACTATATCTCTGAAAGTATAGTGAAACAAGATCTGAAATTCGGAACCAAGCTTCACCAACCTTGCAACTCAGATGGGTTTTAATTTTAGAGTCTGAACCTTCGCAAGAAAATAATTATAGTGAAAATTCCACGATGACCTATTTGAGATGGAATTCTATGGATTTTCAAAACCCTAACTTCCTCAGATCATATCTCTAAAAATATAGTTAGAGAAGATCTAAAATTCAGACCCGAGGTTCAAAACGATTTTGTCTCAATTGCATTTTTTGTTTATCTTCTGAAATGTCGCAGAAACAAAGTTATAGTGAAAATTCCATGAAGACCTATTTGGCGTAGTGAAACCCTAGAATCTAAAGCTTTTATACCAAATGTTATGAAACCAGCTCACAAAAAGATAGAAAAGCTAGATCAATGCCTTAGAATTCAGCCTTTTTGATGGGGAAACCTCCTTTGCATTACACAGATGAAAAATTCTCGGATGATACGAATGACAATACCTTATTTCTATATATAGGATTCTAAGGGGTCATAATATAATCAGAGTTGATATGACAATAATAATGTAAGGGCACAATAATAACAATAGTGGGCTTCTATGGGGCACAATAATAACAATATGGGGGTTAGGCACAATAATAACAATATGGGGATTACATGGGCACAAAAATATAATAAGGGAGTTTTAGTAATAAATAATGGTTTGTACTAGTAGTATAGGGACCTAACAAATGGTTACAGGGCAGAGCATGTTGCATGTTTTAGATCAGCACAATGGAGATAGGCTACGGATCTATGATGTTCTTTGGAGCCTCAAAGTGAGAACGCGACCCCCAGTTAGAGGCAATGTTAGGGTCATATAATTTATGGTTGAAGTAGCTCTTTCTTGTTATTTATTTCTTGAATTTGATGGTAAATATATCCTGTGAATCACTAAGGTGTCATAGCATAAAGGTTTACTTTTTAAAGAAGTCATTCAATCCTTGAAGTCTCATGGTCAAAACAAGTCTAAATGTTTGTGATATTTTTTTCATCAGAGTTCTAGATCAAATCATGTTGCAGATATTTTCAATGTAAAGTGCTCAAAAGAAGATTTCCAATGGTATAACCAGTTTTTAAAACTAACCTCTGGATCAAAAGTTATAGCTAAATTAAAATCCTTCCTCAAATCCAGAAAACAAAGGAAAATGACCAATTGTTGATCCTACATCCTACATATCAAAAGTTTTTAAAAGAGGAACAACAAAGAGAAAATAACAATAGTGATAAACAATCGGTGATTGGAGGTTGAAGCACATTGCAACAGTGAGGTCATAGCGTTGATTAACAACCAACAATCAGTCATATCAATAAATTGAGAGTCAGTGAGGGTCCTTTGCATATCGCATATAAGAAATCGGCGGGTCTTGAACATCTAATATCATACATCGTAAACCATTTCATATCATAGGTCCATGGAAACCGATAATCACATATCACATTTCAGAGGCACATGGCACATGGCATATTAGCGTTTGGCGAACAACGAATTACAAATAATGCAAAATGGAAATCAGAGAGAGTTACGATATGAAAATTGCATTGTGAAGGGGCCAATAGTGTTAAACTGTTGGGAAAAGGGGACGATAGTGTTAAACCACTGAGGAATTCCCAAACAGATTTATAAATTATTTTCATCACAAAACAAAGTAGGACAAGCCCTTTCCCTCTCCTCCAGAGAGACACATGGCGAGCACCGATTGGTTCTGATATGCCATGTGGCATATGATGTCAGCAATGGCATGGTAGTATGGTGGACAGATGGCATGAAGATTCAACATTTTCAGGGTCATAAGAGACCAAAAAAGGGTGACACATGTCACCACCCATAGGGTGACACATGGCATAGGGTGACATATGATTGCAAATTAGTGATCGAAGGTTAAGAAATGTCACTGCATCAAAGAAGAAGATTTGATTGAAAAACATCGTTATAGGAGCATCGATGCGGGAGCTAGCCCATGGTTATAAAAATTTCAAAGGATCGAGAGCTATTGGTACTACAACGATGACAAAATGGATAGATGTTTTATGTCTAAAATTAAAGTTAGGGAGAAAAAGTTAACAAAGGTTTTATAAAGCGAAGAAGTTTAAAAAATGAGTATATGTGTTAAAACCTCACGCGGGCCCTCCCTCGTCCCCTCTCCACATGTACCAAGCCATGTCACTCATTGAAGATCACAAGTTTTGGGACTACAACCAAATGTTATATTGTGAAATCGTCAATTGTAATGTTCTAATATCTCGAAGGGTCAAGGCACATATGTGTTGTGGTCCCATGTATTTAACATCTTGCAATATTAAAAATTATTTCACCCCTTTCCATCAAAAGGGTTTAAGACCCAAAATTCTTTGGTCCTAAGTCCCGGGACTAGGTCATGAAGATTCCACCTAACCCCCCAGGACTAAGCATTTCACAAAGCTTCATCCCCGCACCTTTCAAAGTGGAAGTAAACAAAAAATCATTGATTTTGTTAAGGTTCAGATGTATTGGCCTCCAATATTACCCTTGATCACAGAATAAATGTATTAAGGCACAGTTGAAGCCTAGAAAACGATTGCTACAACATGGGGGAAAACCACCAAATGTGGACCATAGTTAGCTACTCCTTTTCGTTTGGTGTAGTGGCTCCAACTAGGGATAATGGGACCAATTTCAGAAAAGAGATTTTGATAGTGTTGATCGGGTGATATATGATATAACAGGGGAATGATTAAGCTAAGTGTAATCTAATCTAAACTATATAAACACATGCATATATCCTAGTTTTAACATTATTAAACTATAACTATCCTTGGGAATAAAGTAAAGTATGCGATATACAATAATGTCCTATAGCAATTAGTAATAAAGATCATTCAATTGGAATAAGAAGAACTGTTTAACAATAATCGTTTTGGATAAATAGTTAGCCAAAACGATTGTGAAAGATATATCACATATAGAATTGTTCATGTATTCAGCATAAAGTTAAAGCAAACACCATACAAAAGTGCAATAATGCTAACCAAAATTTAAACTTTCATACATAAAACAATTGAAGAAAATTTATTTCCTGATACATAAATAAAACAGAATCATAAGCTAAAAGTACCATATATAATAAGTTCTACCCATGTGTGTTAGAAATATCAACCTAATTCCAATCAATCCAATATCATCTAAGAGTACAAAAGTGCAATGTCAGTAGAGCAAGATATTCAAAAGAAAATAGATCTTGTTCCATTCATTCCACCAGAACCTCCTCAAAGGTATAGAAGTGCATATTTTGAAGAATGCTTTTGATAAAATTTCTAGACCCCTCTCTAAATGCATGATACGGGTTTAAATACTAAACTATAGGTCCTAAAATAGATGATTACAAAAAATAGCTTAGGAGGTTTAAACGACCTTCCTCAGATTATGATAAATAAAAATAAAATATAAATAAAACAAAGTGACTAACTCCTTTGCATTCGACCCTTAATATCATAGATATCTGTCACTGGCCCGAGCTACACGAGTTGGCCAGTCACAAATTTCATCTTCCCATTAAATATATCGTCCACCATTGTTGGTGTTATGCTCCTACACCAATAGGTGTCATATTTCATGATTGACTGGTAAAGTGCCAAACATGTTCATCCTTTCCTTGTTGTAAAGGTTTCCATATTATGAAAAAATAAAAATAAAATTAAAAAATCTAAAGATGGTATACCCTAAAAGAAAAATAAAAGGGTGAAAAAATAGATGGTCAAAATTAAAAAATGAAAAGAAATGAACCCCAAACAGAAAAGACCAGGAAAGTGTGCAAGTCCAAATGGCACTACTATTCCATTTTTTCAAAATAAAGCATTGTGTGCAGCTTGTTAACTTCATGCCACAATCGATGGATGGCCAAACAGCTTAATCATGGCGAGTTCATGTTTAAATTTCTTATTTTAGAGATAGAGAATAAAATCTATCCAAATTGTTTAAACTTGGCAGATAAGTAGATAGGTAGAGAAGCAAAGGAGCTCAACTGTTTAATCTTTATACCAGAAAACACAAAGGAGGATCAATGACCTACCTCACTCTGATGCTAACCTCCATTGGTGTCATCCTTGATTCTTCCACTTTCAAGTTCAATATCCTCTTCATTTTTATGGATGAATACTTGTGAGGAAGATCATGTGGAGACAACAAACACATACATCGGAAATTTCATTCCAACATAAACCATGTAACAGATCAAGGGCTATTACGCTAAACGAGCAATAATTGACACATTTATGGAAAGAAAACACATAATGTATTATTAATATGTAGTAAAGGGAGAATTATAACCACTTAAGCCTTTATTTTAGAAGCCTCCTTTAGATGATTTCGAAGTCCTAGCCTTAACCTTCAAGCTCTCCTTTCTCCTTACCAAAATGGGAAGTATTTGGGCATAGTTCAACACTAGGAAGGAAATCAATCAATAGCAAACCAATTGTCAATAGTAAGGATCTCATTTGTAGGGAAGGAGAGGGAGCTAAAGATCCATAAAATGAGGGAGAGGTTCCACATATTAAGGATCCATGAAAGTATAATCAAGGATCAAGAATGAGAGATCTCATTCCAATCCTTATTCACCTATAACTAGCTCGCCATTCTCAAGACTTCTAGTAAGAGAAGCTTCTCATCGAATTTAGGAAAAACTGCTTTAAGAGGTTCAACATAGGTTTTACAAATAAAGGCCTCACTAATAGTGCTAGGTTAGTATATTGCAACAAGTTACTAGCACAGGTTACTAGTGATGAAAAAAGCGTTGATCTTGAAAACAAGCTTTTCGACGAGTTTCTTTAGAAATGTTTCAAGTTTTGCCTCCTTTCTTCAAGGATGTTTCTAAAAAATTTTCATGGTAACCACACTCATAACTTTCGTCATTTTGACACTTCAGGATATAAGATGGGGAGTGCGAAAAAATATTGTGTAATAGATGCACCCTAAAGCATGAAGCCAAAATGAGAAGTGATGAGTGAAATTATTTATAAGTCAAGGCAAGGAATCAGAGAAAGATCATTAGGAGACCTAAGAATCAAGCATGATACAAGATATCTAACATCTCTTATTTAATGATGCCTAATAATACATCTCTATGTAGGCATATAAAAATACATGAATCAATAACATGTAAACCACCATCCCAACAGAAGGGATCATGTGTATGGATCCACAACATGGACACAACCATTTGAAAAGAAGGGATAATGTGTACAATCATGAATATCTAATAAATCCACACAGCCTGGATTTATTAGACAACACCTATGGTCTTCATCTCTTTCTCAACCCAACCAAAGTACAAATCCCACCATGTGAATAGATGTGTCAGAGCCAAATATGGGAGAAACCACCTAATTATCAGTCAATGATGTGAATGGTTAACATGTGAGAGAAAATGCCAATAATGACGATGGTCCTCAAGGTACAACAACACAGTCAATGAGTGAAAAAGATGAACATGAAGTTGAACACTCACAAAATCATTTGATCTAAGGACAAAGATGTGAACTTATCATCGAATGCAAAGAGCCAACCATTGCGGCATGTAAGGTCCATGGTACTGAAACAAAGTTCCTAAATCAACTTCCTAGATAATGAGTTGGATTAAACATGAAGTGATCCATCGAAGGAGGGCCATAATTTTTCAGACATCATCAGAACGAAACATAGGATTTTGTAGAATTATGAAGAGTGATTTAGGATTTTTGCAGAAAAGTCAAATAGGGTAAAAATGGTTTGAATTGCAGATGGCACTTCTCTTAAATATATCACTAACATGCCTCTGGACTTTAGAAACATTTGACTCAACATTATATTAGAGGTCATGATGACAATAGGATATTATTAGATGAGAGTAAAATGGATTCCAAAAACCATGCGATATGCGATATGCAATGACACGGTAACCCTTATAGCATTGCATTGGAAACCCTTAGGAAAGGTCTAAAACTTTACCAACCATGCGATATTGCGAAATGCAATGGAAGCTCAAACCCCATTGCCACTATGTTATAAAAAAACGCTCAAGTTCGTCGCACAATTAAGAAATGCTTTATAAAGAAAGTCCTAATAAAACAAGTTGTGCTTTGAAAATAATAAATAACATCTTGCATTTCGCATCCCACAAAAACCAAAGGAATGTTAAAGAAAGAGCACACACGAAATGCAATAATGTGATATGCGATATTGCATTGTAATCGCAAAATTGACATTTTCGCAGTTAAAAATCACACCACCCTAATAGGTTTCATTCCTGACTTATTATGCAAAACATTAATGAGAAATAAAGCTCGGGATAAGGAACCATTAGTGGGCATTTAGTATGGATTAATGGAATTTACGTGTCAAAAGCTACTCGATGTAACATGATATCTTCTCACTTGCATTTAATAAAACTCCTTTCTTGTCACCTTTTCAAGGTTATCTATATCATTCATTATTATATTCATTTTTACTTGTGTCTATTTGATACCTTCTTCTTTGCTCCATTTTCATAAAAGAATCCACAGCAAGATTGGTTGGGAGAAACGGAAAAGAGGGGAAAGGCAGTCGTGTTTCAAAAATCAGAAAAGATTCCTCTATTCTCTGATACTACATGTAGCAGAGACGGAGGAACCTCAACATGGGAGGTCATGTATGATTTATTAGAAGAGGAGAAACCAATACCTATGGTAAAAAAGTCCACAACCGATGGTCAGGTTTCCTTCGATGCCTCCTTATTCGAGACAACATGCTCATTTCTGCGCCACATAGTTGCAAGACCAAAGATAATTCCATTTATAGATATGGTTAAATGGATAATTGGTCAGGTGGATGTGTTGGACAAAGAATTTAAGAATAGCAGGCAAGAGGTTATGGGATATTTCTCACCAAATAGCCTATGGCTTATGTATAATCTACCAGAGCCACATAATCTATATAATAAATAGTTCCTTGAGAAATTTACAAATGACAATGAAGACCCAACAAACATCACACATACCTGGAAAGAAAATGAAGGCAATATCAAGAAGGATAAGATGGGTATGTATTCCGCAACATCCATCTCTCCCCCTGATAGTTTTGTAGCACCCATCCTATGTAAAATGTTTAGCAATCCCGATAGTATGAAATGTTCTCGAGAATGGCTGCCACTAACAAATGTAGTCGTAAATGCAAGAATAATGAATTAGACCCAAATTGTTTCTGATAATTTTGTGAAAGCTATTATGGAGTATAGGAGAAATACAAGTATCTCTTCAAAAGTTTATCCTCCATTTTTCATGAGTGCCTATATAATGGACGCAATCTATTTTGGTGCCAAATTTCTTATCACGTGATGGAAGTCGACTATGAAAGAGTATGTCGGAGTATTATTTTCACCCACATTTTTACAAAATTTGTCAAGGAGTTATGCTAGCTATCCATAAACAAGTCTACAATAGAAATTCCCCTTGGTTTTCTAGAGAAGCTGAACTAGATATCCTACCTGCATCCAGATGGTTTGGGGAGGAGACATTTACATATATTAGAGTATTTGGGAGCATTTCTTCACCGCATGTCCTCCCATACTATGTCCCTAACAAGTTAATAGCCAGGAAGATAGCCTACCAAACAACGTAGGAAGGTTCGTTTAGCAAAGGATTGAAGGAACAGAAAAAGGCCATATGGCCTACATTTACATTGCAATGTGGTGCGTTTGCACTACACAATTTTGGAAATGAATGCAAATAAGTAGAGATTATGAAATCTCTCAAATTAACTAAATTCCTAGGAATATAGTATGACTCAAATGGCACTGCCAAAGGCATCACTATTATGGTGAAAATGAAACCATTCACCCATGAGGAAGATGCTTCCGATGACCTCTTCCTACAAAAGGAGACATTTTCAGAAGTGACGCATATGGCATCACTACTTTTTTCCCCATATGATCTTGAACCCTTATGTGAATATAGGAAGAGGAGATTATTAAACATCCCATTGGACTTGGTACATATTGAACCAATAAGGGAGCCAACTCCTAGTGTAAGATTAGAGGAAGGTTCCAAAGAAAATTCCAAAGAAGATTCTGAAGCTGAGTCCAGGAAGAAGTCTACTCGTGAGTTAGAGCACTCAGAGCAACAGTCTCAAAATTGTGGCACTAAAAACAAAGAGTCTAAAAGGGACACAGCTGGGACTACAGAGAATGAGCTGAGTAAACCTAAGCAAATAAGCTGGCTGAAATTCACATTACTTCCACTCAATCAGAAAAACCCCCAATTATTGATTTAGAAAAAGAATGGGAGATTTTTAATAAGAAGCTCCATACAGAGGAAAAAACATCTGAAATATAGACTCCATAGCACAAATCAACTCAAGAAATTTCTACCACCCCCACTTCTGAAATTCTTTTGAGAATTGAGGAAATTCCTCCATTAGATGTGTTTTATAACCCTACCCACAAAACTATCATCAAAATGAAAATGAAGAAAAGAAATTTAGATGTTGCATCTATGACCACTCCCGACAATGAACTAATGGACATTGTATGGAAAGATTTTCCCATGGACCCATCAAAAAACCTTACAAGACTATCTCAATTTGTAGGAGCCTATGCCACGGTAACTATTGATAAAGCAACAGAGGTCTAGATGCTACAGAGAGAAAAGGAACAAAAGGTTTTGCTATTGGAACAACAATTAGAGGAAGAAAAATCTAACCAACAAGCAGAGTTACAAGTAGCCAAGCTTCAACATGAGTTTGAACAGACACAAATACAACATTAAGCCAGCCTAACAAAAAGAGATGCGCAGATTCAAGCTATGATAGATAAGTATAAAGGCAGTCCACAAATCAATCAATTCATAAAAGAAGCACTTAGTCTTAACCCCCAACTAATACAACAGAAGGAAGTTCTATGCCAAAATATCTCACAAATAAGTCCTTATTGTGAGATCAGTGATAAGCTAACATGCCAAGTTGTCAACATGAGGCTTGAGTATGAAAAAATCCATAAAAGGATTTATGAAATTATAACCTGGTAAGAATCGGAAGATGGGAGGAAGGTTGATTTTCCAAAACTAGAGGAATCACATAAAGAAATTATATTTGCAGACCAGGATTCTCGACTCAAACAAGAATAAAGGAAAATGGCAGTTGTGGCAGTAGAAGAAACAACATCATTGAAGCCATTAACGAAAATCTACATGGCACCAACATAGTTGCAAAATCTATACCACGATTTCTTCTAAATGCCAAACAACTAGAGCAGTAGTGGAGACAGGTGGCAAAGGAAAGGGAGGAGGTGATCAAATATGAGCAAGATGAACTGGAAACCATACTGGAAATTCTTAGTCAAACCATATAGCCATTGGATGACCTTGTGAAGCCTAACTACCACCATACAAAATATGGTGCCAGCAGTGGCAAACGTTATATTTACTAGGCAATTGAAATCTACGATCGGCCAACCAATGCAGCTCAGACCAATGACAAATATCTGCGATCTTTAGGATCGAATGCAAAGGAGTTAGTCACCTTGTTTTATTGACATTTTAGTTTTATTTAACATAATGTAAGGAAGGTCATTTAAACCTCCTCAGCTATATTTTGTAATAATCTATTTTACGACCTATAGTTTATCATAAACATGCTTCAAAACATGCACTTTTGTAACTTTCAGGAGGTTGTGGTGGAATGAATGGAACATGATCTATTTTCTTTGAATATTTCACATGCTCTACTAAAATTTCACTTTTGTTCTCTTAGATGATGTTGGATTGATTGGAATTAGGTCAATATTATTGACACGCATGAGAAAAACTTATCATATATGGTACTTTTATCTTATAATTCTGTTTTATTTATGTATTAGGCAATAACATTTCTTCCATTGTTTTATGTATGAAAGTTTGAATTTCGGTTAGCATTATTGCACTTTTTTATGCTGTTGGCTTTAACTTTATGCTGAATACATGAATGATTCTATATGTGATATATCCTTCACAATAATTTTGGCTAACTATTTATCCAAAATGATTATTGTTAAGCGATTTCACTTCTTATTGAAATTGAATGATCTTTATTACCAATTGATATAGGACATTATTGTAGATCACATACTTTAGTTTATTCTAGGGCATAGTTATAGTTTAATAGTGTTCAAACTAGGACATATGCATGTGTTTAAATAGTTTAGATTAGATTACACTTAGCTTAATCATTCCCCCATTATATCATATATCACCCCATCAACACTATCGAAATATATTTTGGGAATCTGGTCCAATTATCCCCAGTCGGAGCCACTACATCAAATAGAGAAGAAGTTGCTAGCAAAGATCTGGACTGGGTGGTTTTCCCCCATGCTGTAGCAATAATTTTCAAGGCTTCAAAATTTTTGTGCTAGAAGGAGGGCCAACTATGATTGGGAAGTAAATTCAAAACTACAAGCCATCCCAGGAGTAAAACTCCATCACCCTTACCTCCAACTTCTTGATCACATTCCAAATCTCTGAATCCGAGGCAAGAAGTTGTAAACAAACCTTTGGAACCCATTACTAATATTCCAAAGAAGCTAGATCAGTATTTTTCTATAGAAACCCCTGAAGTCCAATATTTGATTCATAAGTTACATGGGATTTCGATATCTTAAGAAGAATTTGAGTTATCCCAAGATAGTGTAACTTCTCAATTTCCCTCATCTCAGAGGTTAACTAGAGCACGGGGTGAAAATTTTTGGATATCCCCATTCAAATTCCCTCTACCAAACAATACGAGAGTGAAGAAGACACCATCTGAATCCCATAATGAGGTTCTCTCATCATCACCTCAATCATCCTCATTCATTCCATCTATTTCATCATAAGATCAATCATCGACCTCACAACTCTGGATCGTGCTTTACATAGGTATTAGAGCACAAGCATCCTCTACCCAATCACCTTCAACCACTGTAACATCTTCCTCTATGTAGATACAAACAATGTCTCAAAGCCCTCCAAGGCCATGGACAAATATAGGAGTTGTATGGATGACAGAGCCTTTACATCAATTGCCCGCTCATTCCGAAAAGTGCTTACCAAAGCTCAATCCTCACAATGGCCTACCATCTGAGGAACACATAAACAATTTTATGTTCTGTATTAACCTAAATGAAGTAGTAGAAGAAGACGCAGTTGTAATATTATTTCCCTATACCTTACAAAGATCAACAGGATCATAGTACCTTTCATTACCATCAGATTCTATTAATAGTTGAGATGCCTTTTGTTAGGTCCCTATACTACTAGTGTAACCCCTTATTTTTACTACTACAAGCCCCTTATTCTATTGTTGTGCACATGTATTCCCCATATTTTTATTATTGTGCCCCATAGAAGCCCACTATTGTTATTATTGTGCCCTTATATTATTATTTTTATGTCGGCTCTAATTATATTATGACCCCTTAGACTCCTATATATAGAAACGAGGTCTTGTCATTTGTATCATCTAAGAATTTTTCATTTGCGTAATGTAAAGGAGTTTTCCCCCTCAAAGAGGCTTATTTCTAAGGTGTTCATCTATCTTTTCTATCTTTTTGTGAGTTGGTTTTATAACATTTGGTATCAAAGCTTTGGATTCTAGGGTTTCGCTGCTCCAAATAGGCCATTGTGGAATTGTTGCTATAACATTTTTCTACGACGTCTCAAAAGCTAAAAAACAAAGAGACCCATTTGAGATGAAATCTCGTTGTACCTTGGGTCTGAATTTTAGATATTTTCTCGCTATATTTTAGGATATATGATCTAAGGAAATTAGGGTTTTTGCAAGCTCTTAAATTTCATCTAAAACAAGTCATCGTGGAATTTTCACTATAACTTTTTCGCTACGAAGTTTCAGAACCTAAAACCAAAACCCATGTGACAAGAAATCTATCTGAACCTCAACTCCAAACTTGAGATATTTCCTCGCTATATGTTCGGATATATGATCTGTGGAATGTATGGTTTTTGCAGACTCCTTAATTACATCCTAAATAGATGACCTTGGGAAAATTGTCATAATGTTCTCTTTGAGCATCAAAATGAAATCTCATAAGAAGTTACAAAAAGAGGTCAAACTTTGTTTTGTTTGGGTAAAATTTCAGAACTTAAGGTTGAAACAGTGACATGTGGCATGTCATACAAGTTCACTCTACTGAACTAGCCTATAATTAGGTCATCGTGGGAGATTGTGAATAGATCTTCCTTTAGGAATCCAATTGCAATCAGACATGCAAAGTTAGAAAGAGGACTCGGAGAGCTATTACAGACCAAAATTTCAGAACTTAAAGATCCAAAAGTAAATAGTTACATTCGTTTAAAGATTGATCTCCTAAAATAAAGAAAAAGCGAGCTGAGGAAGTTTGATGGCGAGGATCTGGTAAATTGGATACTACCTGTTACACAGTAAAATGTCACTGCCATCATGTCAGTCTCCCTACTGTGTTATAAAACCACATTCACCTAAGCTCATGCTCCTTGAAATGGCTAAAAACCTCCTTTGCCTAAGTTATTTGAATCATCGCGACTGTTAATTAAATAACCGCGCTGACAGGAGGAGGCTAATGTAACTGCTACGCTACCAGCGTGGAAGCACACGTGTTTTCTGCGCTGGTCCAATTTTACGGACAGCGCGCCCTCCGTTTGTATTCTTTAGCGCTGACCAGACCTCCTCTATAGTTGATCTGCGATGTCAGCACGCCAGCCCAGTGTCTCACCCACGCTGATCCTATTTGGGCGAATTTGTTCTAACAGCCAACCTTCCAAATGACTCCAGACTTGGTTGTTAGCATTGTTGAGGTCGCCATCCTTTCTCTGGCATGTCTGTTCGACTGATCATCCACTTATCTTG
>APFE031313117.1:0-13107 GCA_000404065.3 Pinus taeda | reverse complement strand
TAACAGCTACTTCCTTTTGTTGTGTGATCACTACGACTGGTGGTGCCCTTGTGAGATGATCACCCATTAATATTTCTACTAGAACCCCTCCAGGTTCCCCTGCCTCAAGGATATCTGCCTCTTCTTCTCTTTCATGCTCTGAGATGCTTGTCATCTGGGCAACATCTATCCCACCCGATTGTGCTCTTTGTGATGTTTCAGGCTCCTTTTCTTCGAGCTGTCCTTCAAAAGGGTCATGTTTGGAGTCCACAGTCAACAATCCTTTGGCACCTCTTCTTCTAGTTGACTCGTCAAATTTCAAAGTAGGGGGAACATCGATATCTTCTTCTGTGTGTTGGGGGGAATGGGATACCCTCGCTCCTCTTGGGATAGAAGAGAAAAAGGGAAACTGGTAGGGATTTTCATTCCGGCCTTTGAAAAATCTATTTTGGGTCACATTCCTTTCTTGTATAGTGTTTGGTCCTGAGGTTGACGCTAGTTCTTGTGGAGCAGCGCCAGCCTCATGCCCTAGTTCTCCTAGAACTTCCTCCATAGTTTCCATGGTTCTCCCAAATCCAAGCTCTTCTCTTCCCGGTTCGTCCTCCTCCGTTGGTTCTATGGTCGAGCTGTCTTCCTCCATTGGTTCCATGTTGGTGGGAAGTTCTTGTGGGGTACCTTCAGCCACAATATCATCCAATTCTCCCATCCTTGCCTATTGTACTACCTCTTCTGTTGTTGTGGTGTTGTCGATTTTCTCTGCTAGCTCCACAGTTGAGGCTGGTTCTTGTGGAATAGCCTCGGTCGTGGTACTAGTGGGCCTTTCTATGTCGACTCCTCTATCTTTCATCAGTTCCACAGTTGTGGCTTGCTCTTGAGGAGAAACCTCTTCTTCAAATTCTTCGGATCCCATTTCCATCTCCTTTGGCTCCTCTTGGTCAACATAGTAATCTCCTTCTCCATATTCTTCCTCCATTGCTTCTAGTTCTTCTTCTCTAGCGACCACAACGACTGTTATCTCTTCCTACGTGGAATCCTGAAATATCTCCCACAAAATTGGAATCCGACTAATTGCATTCATCACCAGTAGCTAGACCAACCCATGGTGGGTAATGACTTCCATCACCTGTCATGACCATTGAGCAAATTGTGCCATTAGCTGAAGACTCCTTAATAGGAAATAAGGCACATTTAATGAGAAGGCCTCTGCTTGGGGGAATCGTAGGTGAGCTAATATCTGGAGATGATATTTAAACACAATGGAGTACCTCCCCTTGCAATTTATATACTTTATTACAAACTCTACTAACTCTCCCCATGGATGCGGTAACAAGTTTCGGTCATATCATCACCCCTCCTGAGCAATGCTTTCTCCTGCCTGCAAAAAGGCTTCAGGAAACTCCAGGAGGGAAGTTCTCCTTGAAAATCATCTCTGTCCATGTTGAGGGATCTCGTTAACTTCTGCAATGGCTTCCTCCATAACAGGGACTTCTATCCCGCGGACTCGAGAACTTTCTTCTTCCAGATTGGGTGGGAATTCCACCGCAATTGCCTCGTTTGACCCCCTCAACCTGTCAAAGTAGACATTCCAACTTGCATTTTCAAAGACCTACCATACTTCTCGACTGTTTTGAACTCTTGTTGTATCTTTTGGCTCAGGCCGCACAGATCGTCCACCCATCGTTGTAGAGGGGGGATCAGCACGAAAAATATAGTTAGGTGGTAGGGGAAAATGACAGGGACCCAAACTGTTGGTAACAATAATAACGTCATGGTTGCCTCGGGAAAAAGGATTGTAACAGTACTGGCACATCTGAAGAAATCTCAGAGAATGATGGCGAGTTATGGCAGTACGGTTGGATGTTTTCAATGGTTCAATGTGGCGTGTTGGGGAAGTGACTTTTATAACATTTTGCATACGAATACGAATTCCAATGCGTCGGCCTCGTGATTACGAAATCGTTGTAATCTTTTGATTTTCATTTGCATTAGATTTAGTTTGGTGTGAATCGTGTGATATGAATGCATTTTTTTTGGTATGCCATCGTTTATTATGACAAGACCCCCCCCCAACTTAATTACAGTCGTCCGCGGCACATATTGGTGTCTTTTGGAATATTTTAATTAAATCCGTAAAAGTCAGCAGAGACGTACCTGGGGACCTACCTTGTGGTGGAGTAACAACAAAATGACTGATGGAGTAACATCAGTGGTGGAGTAATGACACCATTGGAGTAACAACATTATCGGTGTAATGGCATCAGTGGAGTAATAGCACCAGCAGAGTAACAGCAATGGCGGAGTAACAACAACGACTAAGTAATAACACCAGTGTAGTAACAACAACAGCAGAGTAATAGCAATGGTGGAGTAATAGCACCAGCGGAGTAAGAACAGTGGCAGAGTAATAGCACTAGCGGAGTAATAGCATCAGTGGAGTAACAACAATAGCTGAGTAGCAGCACCAGTGGAGTAATAGCAACGGCTGAGTAGTAGCACAAGCGGAGTAACAGTACCGAGTGTTACATTTCTCCTGGCTATATTCCTTTGTTATTCCTGCAAAATACAAACAAGTAAGTAATAAGAGTGCTTTTATTATTATTATTATTATTAGATCAGAGTGAGAGTGTCCTTTATACCAATAACCATTAAACCAAATGAATTAGAAAGATGTTTGATGAAGGCATCTCTAGACTCTGGACGGTGGTATAGCTTTAGACGGTGTCCATTTACTAAGAACGAAGTATGATTCCCATCTATTGTAATTAGTCTAACTGTTCCATTATCAAACACTACGTCCACTTCATACAGTCCCATCCAACGAGTGCGAAGCATTCCTTTGAAATATTTAAACCGGGAGTCGTAAAGTAATGCCCAATCCCGTGTGTGAAACCCCTTGCTCTTGATAAATTTATCATGCCATTTCATTCTTTGTTGTTGAACAACAGTAGTTTTCTAGACAGCTACCGATCGAATCTCATCCAACTCATTGAGCTGTTCTAGTTGGTGTTTATGTGCTTCTGATAAGTCTAGGCCTACTTCTAAAGCTATTTTGAGTGTGCTGATCTTGAATTCTACTAGAAACAAGGGGTATTTCCCATAGACTAACTCAAATGGAGAAAACCCAATTGTGTTCCGCCATGTTGTTCTATGCGCCCATAAAGCTTCTGGAAGTTTCTGTGACCAGTCCCAGCGATGACTTGCTACTGTTTTTGTCAAGATATTTTCCAATATTTTGTTTGTACTTTCTACCTGTCCATTTTCCTGGGGATGATAAGGGGTTGTCACTCTATGTTTAACCCCGTATTTCTACGTCAACTTCCCTATCATGTGAGATGTGAACTACGCCCCTCCATCTGACATAATTTCCCTTGGAGTACCATATCGAGCAAAGATTTCTTCGAAAATAAATTCTTCCAGTACTTGCTCCATTTCTCTTGCGACCGCTCTAGATTCCACCCATTTAGTCACATAATCAGTGCAGACCAAGATGTGAGCTTCCTAATGAGAAGGTGGGTTGAAAGGTCCAACAAAATCAATGGCCCGTTTCTCGAAAGGTTCGAGGACTATCTGGGGCTGTAAAGGCATTTCATCTGCTTTCCCAGGTTGTCCCATCCATTGGAAACTATCATATCTACGGACATAATCCTAAGCATCACGAAAGATGGAAGGCTAGTAGTATCCCATCTGCAACACTTTGTGGCCTGTTCTCTTATCCGCAAAATGTCCTCCATAGGGTCTGTCATGGGTGGCCTTTAATATCTCATATATGTCATCCTCTACCACACAACGCCGAATTTGTTGATCAACCCCTGTATGAAAGAGATACCCTACCATCCATGAATATCAGCTACTATGATGAATAATCTTCCTCTGATCCTTATATGACAAATGACGAGGCACCTTCCCTGTAGCAAGATAGTTAGCAATATCTGCATACTACAGAGTGTTAGTAAAAACTGCAAAAAGATGTTCATCTGGAAAATTATCTTCAATGGGTGTATTCTTACCATCATTTTCTATCCTAGACAGGAAATCAGCAACCACATTGTCCTTCCCTAGTTTATCTACTATAGTAATGTCAAATTATTAGTAGCAAAAGCCATCTTCTAATGTGACCAGGGGTAACAAGTTTATTCATTAAATACTTGATAGCTGCATGATCAATATGTACAAAGGTAGGATACCCAGTAATGTAATGCTAGAATTTGTTGATGGCGTAGATGACAGCAAGGAACTCTTTTTTAGTCACTGTGTAATTTAATTCAGTGGGGACCAAATTCTTACTAATATAGTAAACTGCATATGGCACCTTTTCCTCTTATTGTCCCAATACTGCACCAATTGTTTGGGAAGCATCCGTGTGAATATGGAATGGTAATGCCCAGTCTGGCCCTCTAAGGATCAGAGCGCTACAGACCAATTCCTTGATTTTTGTGAAGGCTACATCACAGTCATCTATCCACACAAAATCTGCATCTTCTGTTAGCAATTCAAAAAGTGGATGTGCTACTTTAGCAAAATTTTCTATAAAGCACTTGTAACAACCGGCACAACCAATAAAGCTGCATACCTGCGTGGGTGTTTTGGGTATCGGAAAGCGTAGAACCTTTATTTTATTTGGGTACATCCGAATTCCTTCAGCCAAAAGCAAATGTCCCAGAACAATTCCTTCATTCATCATCTTATGGCACTTTACTATACTTAAGGATACATGCACCTGTATGCACCTTTCAAGAACTTTCTCTAAATTTCTCAACCCTTCTACGAATGAATCCCCGTATGGAGTAAAGTCTTCCATGTAAATTTCAACACTACCGTCCACCAAATCAGAGAAGATCCCCAAAATTTCCCTCTAGAACATTACAGGTGCATTATATGGGCCAAAAGGAAGGACCCAGTATGTGAATGTTCCCTAGGGGCATGTGAAAGTAGTTTTGTCCTAATCTTCAGGAGCTATCTAGATCTGCTTATACCCACCAAATACGTCTAGGAAGAAGAAAAACTTTTTGCCAGCCAATGTGTCCAGAACTTGGTCAATAAATGGTAAAGGAAAATGGTCTTTTTGTGTTGCCTTATTTAATTCTCCATAATCCACGCAGATCCTCCATTTACAATTTTTCTTAGGGACCATTACTAAAGGAGAAACCCATTGGCTATCTCAAATGGGGTAAATAAAACCTATGCCCAGTAATTTTTGAAGTTATTCTTTAAAAACATTTTTCAATGCAGGGTTCATCCTTCTTTGAGGTTGTCACACAGGACGACAATCTTCCTTAATATATATATGGTGGGTACATAAATTAGCAAGAATTCCCTTTATGTCTAAGTAATCCCAGGCGAAGGCTTCTTTATGTTTCCGAAGGACATCTAAAAGTTGTTTATTCTAGGATTCTGATAGGTCTGGGTTAATGTTCAAGGTCTTTCCTGGTTCTAATTCCACTAGGATACTTCCATGGGGTGCAACTACGGGTAGCTCCTCAGATCCCTCTGATATTTCAATAGTTTCCTGTGTTTCAAAGCTTAAGATGGATTTTAGGATTTGTTGATTTGGTTCTGAAACAGAGCAAGGATCATTCATAAAGGAGGTGATTTCATCATCCACCGATTCCATTTTTAACTAGAGGGCCTGCCCAATAGTAAGGATTGGTCTTAATACCTCATTTTCTAATTTAGATTCCTTCCTGGATAAGATTTTCTTGCTACCTGTTGGTTTTGTGGATGGGTTTGGTTCTGCAGGTGGGTATAACACTAAATTCTTAGTGTTGTGCCTGTTAGCGCTCAAATCTGCCTTAGGCTGAAATAAGGCAAGACTCAAGGCCACATCAAACCATGCTCAGCCTCGTAGCTAGCCCTACGAGGACAGGAGAGGGCTCTCTCCGGGTCAAACTCGGAAAAAGGTAATCAAGAAGGCTCGAATGACGAATTGGATGATGATTTTAGGCTAGTATTAAGTACAAAGATTTGGATTGATTTTTATGATTTTGTTAATCAAGGAAAGGCATTTTTGGTGCGGATGAGCACAGTTTTTGCAGAGGTCACTTGGGCATATGAAATTGTTTGATGCCTTAAAGCAGTGAGATGATAGATCAGACCGGTGAGAGGCTACGAGACAAGGGGTCTCAGGATTCTTTTAAACTGAGAAAACATAGAATATTACAATTTTAAAGGCAGAGCAGGCAGTTTCATGGATTCTAACTTAAAACTCATTTGCTTATAAGAAATTCAATAGTGATAATATGCACTACATACTTACAAGAACTGAAAGAAACACACCATCAAGACATAAAGCCACATGGATCCCAAGTAGTGCTGCAAAACCCTGGTCTTCCTTTGCCAAAAGTGCTGGTGAAATATGTACAATATAGTCTCAAACTATCCCAAGAGTCCAACCTCTGCTACTGAATGAAAAATTAAATATATAGACCAAGAAAAACCATTCCCTAACCTCTAGGGGTCGAGATCCTCCTTCTAGGAGCTGTTTCAACCAATTCTAAACTGAGCACTACAAACTAGGCAATCAAAACAACTTGCCTCTATAAACTTGGAAACCAATTCATTCATTAATTTTTTGCCATTTTATGAATGAATCTTCTAGAATAGGTAAAAAGAGCCATGTCAATCATGAAATTACATTAGTTACATTAAAGAGGGTGAAAAATCCCATGAAAAGTCAAGACTAGTCAAAAGTTGCGTTGTCCTGAGCTAAAAGTGCAAAACTGGCCAATTTCCCCAACGCGTAGCGCGCCATTTCTCTACGTGTAGCGCGCCTTTCAGGCCAATGTTGAGGTACTTCCCGGCATCCAAATGAGGTACAAGTGGGCTTGTTGGAAAGGTATGGATATCGACTTTCCAGACCAAGTGGAATTTTTCAATTTGGTGGCCATTTGCCCCTCCAAAATTGCAATCTCCCAAGACTGCTTCCTGTGTGTCCAAAAAGTGGCAGAAGGTCATTTTTTGCTTGTTTTTGACCTTTTGGGGGCTCAAATGTCCATGAAATTTCTTGGCCATGACTGAGAAACTGTATTTTGTCCTAAAAAATCCAAAAATGCAAACTTTTCCTGAAATGGACCTCCCCAACAAAAGGGTAGCGCGCGGCGCGCTACGCGTTGAGAGCAAAAACCTGTTTTTGACAAAAATTTCAAAAATGACCAAAATTGCTCCAAATTGTCTGAATTTTGAGCTGGGGGTGTATCATTGAGTGCCATGCTCCCTCAAGGTGGCATCAGTCAAAACCTGAAGTGGATCGGGCTTTTTCCTCCGTTTTAGTGCCTTGGCCAATCATCTCTTGAGAACCTTCATTTTTGCCTTGCACACGTGCATGCGGGCCCAACAATGATTTTTCATGTAGCGGAGCATATCTTTGTCTCTATTGGATTTCACCAACAACTTTTCCAAGTGAGTGTTCGCCCGAATAAGCATGGATTCTCGATCTATGGGTGTCAAATCACCGGGTCTCCTACGGGCCAATTCCCGGTCTTCACAAATCTTCCGCTGCTCATAAAGCTCATGCTCATCCTCCAACTGTTTGTTGCGCTGCTCTAAATAGTTAATCACCCATTTTGCCATCTGCAATTTCTTCTGCAGCGACCCATTCTCGGCCCTTTTCTCTCGGATGATCTCCTTGAGCTCTGAGGCAGGAGAGCTAGCATCAATATCAATGACATGTGTGTCCTGACCTCTTGAAGAACCCTCATCAATCATGGGCCTCTTGCCCCTGTCCTGAACCTGTACTTGTGCTGAAGAAGATGGCGAGACCCCTTCCACATGATGTGGAGATAGTACTCGCTGTGTCAATCAAGTCAACGAGACCCCTTCCACCCCGGGTGGAGATAATACTTGTCGTGCAACTGCAAATAAGGCTCTGGGGCCTTTCTAATATGTTACATATGCTGGAGCATCAAAATGCTCGGTCTCATGAATGTCTGACTGTCGTGTAGGCCCCTCATGAATATCAAACTACTGAGAAGGCCCTCCCTCATCATGGACAATCTCAGGAGGTGGGTGTGGTACCGTGAAGAAGTCGCGAGCAATGAAATCCTCCCATGAAATACCTTGTTGTGCCAACTGATGCATCACTATGATCTCGATCAGTGCATAATGATATATACTTTTGAGTTGTTGTGCGGGGCTCTTCCTTTGCACTACGGGCACCATCTTCTCTATATTCCGGTACATGAAAAAGGGAATGTTCATCATTCGTACCCAGGTAAAATGCATCAACAAACGGATATGGTACAAATATAAACGTGAAAATCGGCCCTCACAAGTAAAGTAGCGCATAATAAGCCTCATCAAGGGTGCATACTCCTCCCTTAGGAATCTAAAAGGAAAAACAGCAGTAAGGTTCCTCATGAATCCGGGTTTGATGTATGGTTGATAATGAAATTTTCCTAGTAGCTTGCGCTTGGTCCACTCTTCCCCAACATTTGGTATCCCGGTGGCTTGAGCAACAACCTCGGGTGATAGTGTGAAACTCACTCCTACAAGGTTCACATGGCCATTGTGCAAATGTAGGACAAACAAGCGGACTAATTCCCTATGATCTTGAATTTGTTAGATCTTCTCACAATACTCAAAACATGATTGGTATTGAAAACAAGACAACGCAAATGGACAGGCTTGCAAATAAGCCAAAGAAGTGGGCTCCTCTCTAACATGTCGACCACCTTTACCACCCTTGTGATGCCTCCTAGGCACTTCTTCCTCCGGTGTTGATCCACTGTAATCACTCTGCTCATAATCTGATTCGGTTTCTGACATGGTTTTGAAGACAAGATGGCTGAACTGTATATGACTGCACACAATTGATTGTTGTTTGACTTTTTATTCAAATGTTGTTACCAAGGGTACATAAAGACAAGGGAATTGTTAGGGAAAGGGAAACATGAGGGAATTAGGGGAAATGACAATAACGAGGAATTTATGGAAGGGAAAGGGCATAGGAAACTATGAAAGTGTAGGGTTTGGGGTGAAGTAGGTTTTAGGGCTAAGTAGGGTTTGGGATTTTATGGAGGAATTTGAAAAGAAATGGTGATGGGTATGGGGGAAAAAAGGAGGATGAAAATGGGAAAACCTTGGGCAGCATATCACTATGAAAACCCTAGAAAACTTAGTCTTTCATTTTACACATCAACATTAGGGTTTTTTGTTTTCAATTTCATGGCATATTGGTCATATTTCCTTTACATTCATTTTGCAAAAAATAACAAAACCACCATGAAAAGAGCTTACTTGTATCTTGCTTGAGCTGAGAGAGGTGTTTTGTGTGTTTGTTGCAAGTTATACGGCGAAATAACCAATGTGTAGCGCCCTCTGCCCAACGCATAGCGCGCCCTCAATGCGTAGCGCCCTTGTAAATTTGCACTACCAGAACCTCCCCAACGCGTAGCGTGCCCTTCCCAACGCTTAGCGCGCTA
Source organism: Pinus taeda (assembly GCA_000404065.3). Taxonomy (NCBI): domain Eukaryota; kingdom Viridiplantae; phylum Streptophyta; class Pinopsida; order Pinales; family Pinaceae; genus Pinus; species Pinus taeda. The sequence continues at coordinate 3,712 of APFE031313117.1, read as the reverse complement.
CCAGCTACATAGTTCATTTTGCAGGAGGCTTTTGGAGGCCTTCCCGGTGTCAAAATCAGACGTAGGATAGCTCGTTGGAAATGTCTTTGAGTCTACTTTCCAACACAACTAGAATGTTTCAATTTGGAGTTAATTTACCTTGTCAAAAATCAAATCTCCCAAGACTGGTCAAAATGTGCCAAATGAGGCTGCCTCAAGGCAGAGTGCTGTTTCCATCAACTTTTGAATGCCTTCCTCAACTCAAAATTGAGCTCATGATAGCTCATTGGAAAGATATTTATGTCTAGTTATCATTTGACTTATCATGAAATTCATTTGACCAACTAGGCTAGGAGAAAATTTGATTTTCCCAAGGTCACTCCAGAGGTGCATTTGATTCTCCTGAGGCAATGATATTTTTGACATTTCTCTAAAAACATGACACCTGTGTAAACATTGAAGGAGGTTTTTCTTATTTGGAATAGTTTAGACAAAAACCTCTCGCAGTTTTCCAAAATTCATCTTTTATTGCTCTAAAACATCTTTTGAGTGAAACTTATCCTGATGTGTGGAACAAGGGATTTTGTCGAAATGAAGCGAAATGAAGGGGATAGGGGGCTTCTAAATTTTTGAGAAAATTTTTGGAAGTAGGGAGGGATGTTAGGAAGCAGGGAAAAGTGAAATCTCAGAGATTGAGTGAGGGGAAGGGGTCCAAAAGGGCAAAACATAGGCCTAGCCTAGAAAGTTGCCAAGTTGTGGCAAGAAACTAGGGTTTGTGGAAAAATGAGGAATTTGGGGAATCTCAGTGATGGGAAGTGTTTAATAAGGTACATGAAGGATAGGGGAAGGTGTATGAACATCTAGATACAAGTTTTGCTAATGATTTGACCGTCCAAGAGAAATTGCCTTCAAAACCCTAGGAGAGGGAAATGACCTTACCTAGGCGCAACTGAATCATGAACAAGGTGTGAAATGACCCAATGGAACCTGACATGATGATGACAACCCTCTGAATAATGATACACTCAGCTGAATGATGACATGGACTGCCATTTGGAAAACTTTGAAAAGAGTGAAAACAAACCCTAGACCTAAAGCCTAGTGACCAAATTTTGCTTGAAGACTCACTGAAATGACAAAATTTGACCTTGACACTCTGAGACCACTTTGTAAGAGCATATTGTATCACTGGAGGAAGGCTGGAAAGACTGACACTAACAGTGCCATTTGAAATGACCATGTGCCCTGAACCACACCTAATGTAAGCATCTATAGTAGCCAACCACGGCCTACCTAAACTTAGGGGATGGCTGCCAATCGAAGATTTCATGTGTAATACTAGGAAATCTATGGGATAGTGCCATGAATCCATCGAAATTGTTACATCTTCTAACTTTCCTACTGGTTTTACTGTAGATCGATTTTCCAGTTCTAACACTATAGGTGTGTGCTTCAAGTTATGAAGACCTAATGTATGCATGGTTTCAGTGGTGATAATGTTGATGGAAGCACCTAGATCTACCGGCACATTCAGAATTTCTATCCCATTAATTTGCACTGCCAGAATTGGATTCCCTAGATCTCCATACTTTACAAGCATTGACTTTCCCATCATAATAATCTGATAATTTTCCCATGACGTGAATAGTAAGGGGGTCTTTGGATTTCTTTGTTGGCTTCTTTGAACAGTATTCCCTAAGAGTCTTTGCATATATCGGTACATCCTTCATAGTTTGCAACAAGGGAATTTTGACAAATAAATTTTGTAATTCACCTAATAAGTTGAATTCAGCCTGAGGGCTTGATTTACTCAAATTCTGTCTTTTTGGATAAGGTGGTTCAGCTTGATGTTGTTTTGCAGGAGGCGCCTGATTTCTACTAATTTGTTTTGGTTCCTTGTTAATTAATTCTAATTATTTACCCTCACTATGAAGTTGTTCAATGATAACTGGTGGAGTTTGAGCATCGATTGTCCACCCTAATCGTAAATTCATTTCATACAATTCTGCGGTGGAAATGTTATACGAAGGTAGGTTGAGAGTGTCTGTTTGATGAACTCCTTTATTATTAGGATTCGGGTTAGGTTGGATGGGAAGTTGGGGATGAATAGGTTGACTACTAGGAGGCACATTAGAGGGCAGCTGGAGTTGTTGTTGTGGCATCAACTGAGGAAACTACCCAAGAGAAGGTCATTGCCAAGTTGGAGCCCATGGGGAGCTCGAACTAGCTTGAGGGCTCCACTGCTGCCAAGGTGAAAACTGGTATTGTGGCCACATGGGTGGATAGGGCATGGACTGAGGATTCATATTGAAATTAATGAAATATTGAGATGGGTCTGAGTACATACGTTGATTTCCCATTGGTGTTCGAGGCTACTATGGCTTTTTAGACCTCATGAGGTACAACTGCTCCATGTCTTCTCCTGTCCCTTGAAACACTGCTTTCAACCCTGCTAAGGAGGGGCATGAGCTTGTTGCATCATTTAATTCATAGATTGCGCATTCCTCTATGGATTTCAATGGACATTCCCTCTCTAGATGCTTCTTTCTACACTTTGGGCATAATACAGCCATGGTCCTGTCCAATTCCAACTGCTTTTGTTTCACTTGTAGTGTGTCCATCTGTGCCGACACAATACTCAGGATATCAGTTCTCAAGTTTTCCAACAGGTTTCTGATTTCAGCCTTTGTAACCCCCCCACCAGATATCCTTGCTAAGCGAATCCCTTGTCTGTTTCTTGCAAGTCCCCTCGAGCACAGGATGCATAGTTCACAAATAGAATCAAAGCTTTCCTTCAATATATCTTTTCCTACGATTTTCAACAATTCCAAAGAGTCCTCACGAAAAGCCTGAAGGAGGATAATTTTCAAAATATCCCTATCTAGGTCGAAGTGACCTGACCTTTGTAATGTGTACTTAAATCGTTCCACACAGTCTTCCAAGCTCTCGTCTTCTTTTTGTGTGAACTTAAAAAGTTCTTCCTTGATGTTCTGGGATTTGTAGTAATCCTGGTATTTTTCCAGGAAAGTTGTTCACATATCATCCCATGTGGAAATAGACCTTCCTCCAAGGCCCATAAACCATCACAAAGCTGTCCCTTTTAGTGTGGCACGGAAAATTTTTAACTTCTGGGCGTCTGTCATGAGGTCATACCCACGACACTCTATGTCAAATTCAAATAAAAATGTGTCAAGGTCTTTTGAAATAATCACATGAAAGCTTGGTAAGGCTGCTAATGGAATAGGCTTCATGGGCGTGCCAGCCTCCAGATCCCCTATCGGGAAATCGATAGTGGAGGTTGTAGGTGCCATAAATATCCTCTAATAACCACTGGATATTTCAACAAGCTTTGTAGAAGATGGTCAAGGGTTCCTTACCACCCGAGTTTGAGTCATTTTGACGGCACTTCCTTGATCCCTTGGTGATGCGAGTGCACCTACAATTCCTTCTCCTACGTCCTAATGACTTGATCCCTTGCTGGAGTGGCCTGATCCTACTTTCCCTTGTTGAAGTTGATTGACCCTATCGATGTTTTCCTTGCAACCTCTTCCCTTTCTATTACTAGCATAGGGTTCCCCTGGTCATGTATACTACTGGATATCTCCTCCACTGCTGGAAGGGGCTGCTATGTCAAATCGCCCAAATACTATGGACAACGCTAGTTGATCTACTTATTGTACGTCAGATTTTGTCCTCCGCGCACTTGGTCTCACGGTTGTGCGAGAGGATGCTT